>JAQGAT010000165.1:0-50517 GCA_034687845.1 Pantelozetes paolii
TAGGAAAAGGGTTTTGAAAATGAATTTTAGTTTTAAAACTATTTTCAGAAATATCTAAAATATCTGAAGACATGTCAGTCTTCTCCCTCTTAACTAAAATTTTGCCAAAATTTTCAATTAAAGTGAAAATAAGTTTAAAATTAAAGAAAATATATAATCAATACATGAATTGATAAAAACATAAAATAAATGTCAAAACAATTGATTAAATGACAGATTAATAAAAAGTTAATAATATAATTAAAAAATTCAAATATTAATGCAAAAATGATGACAAAATCAATCATTGATTAAAATAAGTGTTTAAAACAATATAATAAAAGTAATTAAAAATTGATAATTAAATGTTAAAAATGATTAATAATTTCAAAACAATGATTCAAAAATTCACAATTAATCAAAATTGTGACAAAAATAATCATTGAAATGAGAAATAATTGTAATTAAAACAAAATTATTATAAAAATTGAATTAAAACATTATCCTTGGTATCATTGGATAATTAACTGGCATCTGTTGTGGGTAATGAGTGTATTGAGGGATGAATTGTTGGTTTGATTGCTGATATAATTGCATATTTTGTTGTGTTGCTGTGTTTGGTTGAGATTGCATTTGATCTTTAATTTTGCTATATTTTTCTAATTTGTCTCTCATTTCGATTAAAGTGCTTGCAATGGCATCTAACTTCATGCTTGTTATCTCAACATCTGTTTGTTTCTCAAAATTTCCTGTAATTCTGTCCACATCTCGATTTAAAGCTTTAGTTAATCGATATATTGAAGCAATTTTGTAACCAACATGATCTGGATGGGGATTATATGCATGGTGACGTCTATTTTTGTTTGACATCTCAGATAAAGATAATTAATTAATTGTTTGCCAATGATATAAAATTGGTTAAGTATTAAATGTTTAAAATTAAGTGAATATTTGATAAAAATACTGAATATTTCAGTAATTGTTTGAAAGTTTTGATTAGTTTTTCATTGAAATTATAACTTTCGGTTCATTCTGTTTTGAGTTTTCAATGAGTTTTGGATTTGTGATCATATTTTCTCTTTGAGTCAAATCCAATTCAGTCATCAAATAAGAGTTTGTATTTGGTTTTGGTTTTGAATAATGAACGCAAAAATAATATAATATTAATGCAAAACATGCAGTGATAAGCAAAGCAATTAAAGTTATATTTGAGATTTTATGATAATTTAAATCATTTTCATGCAAATAATCATTGTTTCCATCATTTAATGTGTCCAAGGTCTTTTCAATTCCTTTAAAATACTTTTCAAAAGTATTTTCTCGTAATTTTGGGTCCAACATATGATTGATTGCATATGACCAAGAAGGTATGAAATGCATCTCTGTATGAAGATTAAGGGATTGTGATCTATAAACCACATCTTCAATACTAAATGATTGATTTGATGGCAAAACAAAAGTTTCTTTAGGACAGGCGATAGTCCTGTTATATATAGTGATATTTAGTCCATAACAATAGATATAGTTATACATTAAAGCATTTTTAACCTGGATAATATCATTATAATCGATTTCATCTTTCGTTTCGCAAATTCCTTTGATCCAAAAATTACTGTTAGATATCTGATTATCATTTGCATTGCATTTGAACTCCTTTTCAACTAAAACTAAATTTGAATTTTCTTTTGGATTTCCTTTAATGGGTTTTACGCAATGATTTGACTCATCAAATAACACTGCCTTTGGACCGATATATTGCGAATGACATAGAGTATATTTATTGTTCTCATAATTTGTTGTAATTAAGTCAAACGGATCAGCAATCAAAACATGCAATTTAGGATTAATTATTTTCATTGAGTATTTCACGACAATTAAATGACGTAGCTCATCGTGCATACATTTCATTGCATTCCAATACTCAACAGGGCAGTTTACTCCACAGGGGTTTGTATAATTGAACAGTTGTAAAAACTTTGGATTCAATTTTCCTTTTTTGAAGTCTCTGCTTATGTCACCCAGATCATTCTTAATATTATATAATTTTGTTGTCAATAATGAAATAATACGCATAGCTTTAGGTGCAGTATTTTTAACAAAATTCAATTCATTTTTTAATTGAAAAACTTCATTTGA
Organism: Pantelozetes paolii; assembly: GCA_034687845.1. Taxonomy (NCBI): domain Eukaryota; kingdom Metazoa; phylum Arthropoda; class Arachnida; order Sarcoptiformes; family Oribellidae; genus Pantelozetes; species Pantelozetes paolii. The sequence continues at coordinate 2,116 of JAQGAT010000165.1, forward strand.
AATATTTCTCAGTATTTTATTGAATTCCCACAAAATATCTTGCTCACTTTTGTCATTGAGTCTCAACTGATTGAGATTTTTCATAGCAATTTTTGACTCCTCTTCCAATGAATCTATACGTGAGTTAGTGTTAATTGATTTCACAATACTTGTGGCACTCAATCCTATGCTCGCGATAACACTAACTATTGTCATTATAGCCATTATACCAGTAAATATAAATCGTTTCTCCCTGATTAAACCAAATTTAGCGCTCTTTTCATTACCAACATTAGTGCAAAATTCATTTATTGGTTGAATAAAATTAGTATCAAATAAGTTTTGACACCAAAGTCTCATTTCAGTGGTTTGTTCAGAATCAATTAATAATTCATCAAATAAGAAACAAGGTGATTTATAATCAATCACTGTAGTCACTGTGTCTAAGCCTTCAATCACTGGATTGTCAATTCTGTGCCAAATTATTGGTTCAACATTTGCTAAACAATCAGTGAATGAAATCAATGAACACATGCATAGTATTGTACCAAGGTACAGGTTCATTCTGGAAGGTGCAAAGCGAGTTCTTACAGACCTTCTCAATCCTTCAACTATATTAAAATTGGATTCAGATTCAGTTGAATCAGAATTTATATCAGAGTTATCGCTATTTTCAGAATAATTATAAATTTCAGTCTCAGAGTCAGTGCTTTCATCAGAGGTTTCGCAATCACTTACTGAATCAGTTGAAGTGTTGAATGATTTCAATGAATCGATTTGTTGATCAGTCTTTGGTTTAAGAGTGAAATCACTTTTATTTTTATTCAAAGTTTTGTCAAATGTTTGACTTTTGTATTTAAGCACTGAATGAGAAATGAATGGTTTCTTCAGTGATTTCAACTCTTCACTCACTTTCTCTCTATCGTAAAACAATTTAAGTCGAGAAATGTGACAAATGTTTGACTTAAGTGCCGTTCCCCTAAAATTCAATTCATACAGTAAAGGGTTGACCTGTTTAACAATGACAAATGGGCCTTCCCATCGCTTCAACAATTTATTTATACGCCCAGGGTATATAGCAGGGTTGTAAAACAACACTTTATCTCCAGTTTTCAATTCATAGTCTCTTCTTTTCAAATCATACCTTAACTTATCTTTTCTGTGAGAAACCATTAATTTTTCAAAAACATTTATTTTCACATCATTTAAGTATTTAGCTAAACCTAGTGCATATTCATTAGGTGTACCCTTTATAGCCTCTAGTCCCATATGAATGTCATTTGGAAGCACTGGTTTCCGTCCAAAAACTATTTCAATTGGCGTGAGTCCAGTGCTTGACTGTACAGTGCAATTGTATGCAAACACAACAGGTTTCACATATTTTGACCAATTTGTGTGCTTCTCATTCACATACATTGATAGGCATTGCGTTAAAGTCCCGTTATATCTCTCAGTAATTGAATTTGTGCTTGGTCTATAGCCTGAGGTTTTGATTTGTTTAATTCCCATTAAAATATTTAAATGAGAAACAATTTTCCCCAAAAATGATTGACTTCGATCAGAAAGTAATTTATTTGGAATGCAAGCGAATGTTAATATCAAATCCTCATATAAAAACTTCGCAACAGCTTTAGCACCAGTATTAACAACTGGTTTACAAATTGCTATTTTACTGAAATTGTCGGTCAATACCACTATATATTGATATCCGTTGCTCTTGACAAAAGGACCCAGGTGATCAATAGCCACCATTTCCCATACAGCGCCGGTAATTATGGGTTGCATTAACCCTGGTATACGAGATTTAGGACTTTTCCTATACTGACATGAATTACATGATTTGATATACAATTCAATTGTTTTATTGAAATTTGGCCAAAAGTATCTCTCATTTAATTTATTAATTGTTCTTTGAACACCGAAGTGACCATTAGTAGAATGATCATGATAATTTTCAATAATATCAAAACATTTATCAAAAGGAATACAAATATTAATATTTTCACTGTTTTTGCTCTCAATGTTATATTTATATAAAATGTCATTTTTTAACAAAAAGTTTTCATAAATATATTTAAAATATTTATTTTCAGTATTTTGTTTATTGACTCTCAAAACATGAATAATATCTTTGAGCTCAGGGTCATTAAATTGAAATTCTGTTATTACCTTGCTCATAAATTCACTGTTCAATGAGATTGTATTTATTGTTTGAATATTATTATCAAATTCTTTAATTTCTTTATTTGTAATGTTTTTCTCATCAACTAATTTATGACCTGATGGATAACGACTAAAAAAATCAGCAAGTTTATTTTGTGTTCCCGGTTTTAGTTTGATATCAAAATTGAATTCCTCAAAATATAGTGCAATTCGAGCTAATCTTCCGTTCAATTCCTTCTTTTTCCTAATAAAGCTTACAGCTCGGTTATCAGTGATCAGGGTAAAATAATGACCAATAAGTAAATCATTGAAATAATTCATTGATTCAATTGCTGCCATAATCTCCAAATCATAGATTGCATACTTTTTCTCTGTTTTATTTAAAAGTCTACTAAAATAACCGATTGGTAACCATTTATTGTCATGTAATTGGGTTAGAGCTCCGCCCAATCCGGTGAGGGAAGCATCAACTGATAGTTGTGTTTCAAAACTTGGGTTAAAATAACACAAAAAGGGTTTGTTTTTAAACATTTGTTTAATATTTTCAAATGCATTGTTTTGCTCTAAACCCCAAATGAAAGGTATATCCTTTCTTGTGAGCCTGGTAATTGCCTCGACATTCATTGAAAAATTTGGAATACATTTACGAGTATAAGACAAAACGCCTATTATTGATCTAACTTCAGAGACATTTGTTGGTATTTTCAAATTATCAATAGCCTCAAGCAGTGCAGGAGCAGGTGAAATTGTATTTTCAGACACTAAATAACCAAGGAAAACTACTTTATCCATTGCAAATGAACATTTCTTAGTTTTTAAAGTGAATCCAAATTCATTCAATTTATCCAAAATTTTTGTTAGTCTTTGAAAATGAATTTCAAAAGTTTCACCCGGTATTAATAAATCATCAATAAAAGATGCAAGGTCAATATATTTTAAACCCATAGTTGCCAAATCAAGTGCTCTTTGAAAGGCAGAAGTACTGACCTTGGTACCATAAGGTACGTATTTATATTCATAGAATTTACCGGAGGGAGTAACAAAACCTGTATATTTATAACTATCTTCTGTTAGAGGGATTTGATGGAAGCTATCATTCATATCTAATTTTGTGATATATTTTGCATTTCTTACAGTGCGCAAGCACATTTGAATATCTGGCACAGGATAGCAATCGGATTCAATTAAATTATTTAAATCTCTGAAATCAATGCAAAGTCTGGGTCTCCCATCTTTGCGTCTAACTAATACTGTCCTTGAGCTCCAACTGCTCAGGGATGGTTTGATTATATCCTTATTTAAAAGTTTTTGTACCTCATTATCAATGGTTTGCAAATTTTCAAATGATGTGCGTGCAGGTGCGTGTCTTATAGGATTAGTGTTTTCATTAACAATCAATTTATATTCATACCCCTTAATTTTTCCCACCTTATTATCATCAAATGTTAAAACATCAGGGTAGTTTTCTAAAAGTGTTTTCAATTGTGTTTTCTGATCAGTGCTTAGGTGTGGTCCACACTGTACTGAACCCCCTTTTAAGGCAATAAAATCTGTTTCAAATGTGTTTTCAGTCAATGTTTTGTAATTGTTTTCAGTATTCACTGAAGAAATAGTTTTGTTAAAATTGTTTTGATTTTCAGGGTTTGGCAAAACATTTTCACTCAAATCAATTGCAAACACATTCTCTTTGTTTATTGCTTCAAAAGTGCCCAAAATATCCCCTGCTTTCAACTCCTTAGTTTCAGCACTGGTATTGATAGCAAAAATGTTAAAAGAATTTTTATTGCCATTTATTATACTGTTTTGTAAAATAATACCAGTTTTACAATAATTGTATTCATTTGTTGAACAAAACATGTTTTTGCACTCAAAGTGTTTGTCATTGGGTTTAACTTCAATAATAGAAATAGATTTTGGTTTAAATGAAAAGTCATTCAAAATGTGCAAAAACCCCTTATTTTCAGTGATTTTATTACTATTTTTGTCATTTAATGCATTCATTGCTTTAAAAGTTTGCATATTATTTATGGCACTCATAGCACTGGTAGTTTTGTTTGCAATTGTTTGAGAAACGGGAGTAGTGTTAGCACTGGTAATGGTTTTAGCGCCTGCAGTGGTATTAACTGCAATAGAGTTGGCGCCGGAATTGCAATCACAGGCTTTTGCATCGCAAATGAAATTGTTTTCAATTTCTTCAACACTTTTAACGGGAATTGATTTCATATCAACAAAATTAATGTAATTTATTGGCAATGAAGTTATAATTGAATTAATCTTGAAATCATTGATTTTGACAGATTTGCTCGCACAATCTATTTGTATTTTAAATTTCATCAACGCATCAATTCCCAATAATATATCGCAAGGCAAACGCTCAACAACTATGACAGGGATATTAATTGAGTGTGAAATGTCATTTTTTATGTCAATTTTAACATTTGTTTGACCAAAGGTTTTGATCACTGTTTTGTCACATGTCTCCAGGTTTCCCCCAACATAAGGAATTAGAGACAGTTTCAACTCATCTGCCACTGATTTTTTTATCAAGGTTATTTCTGCACCTGAATCAACCAAAGCTTTATATGATTTTCCTTTAATTTGTATTTGAATTTCAATTAAATTTTTAGTATTTTCTAAATTGTTATTTAAAACAATACTATTAATGGTTTGGTTGGGTATAGCACTCGCTTGCATTGCATTTACATTGGCTTGGTTGCCGGCACCGGTGCTCACAGCACTGGTATCATTTGGAGGCAGTGCTCTAATAGCCAACGGTGCTCTACATGTGTTTCTCATATGCCCTGTGCGGCCACAGTTAAAGCATTGAATATTTGAGTTATTCCTGTATTTATTGAAATTTTGATAATTATTTGAAGTTTGATTAAAATTGGTGCGATTTTGATTAAAATTGTTAGGTTTATAATTTCTATTGAAATTACCTTGCACATTGCTTTGATAATTGCCTGCATTGTTCACATTATTTGCTTTATAATTATTTCTCTGATAATTATTACTGAAATTACTTTTAAAGTTATTTTTATTGAGACCATTGTTTCGATAATTGTTTTGTGGTTTAAATTTATTTTTATTTGTCTGCAAACTGTTCATACTATCTGTCAATTTCATAACAGCACATAAAAGTGGATCTGATTTTTCAACATTTTTGTCATTACTTTCGTTATTACTCAAAGCATTCACTCTCTTATTTTTAGCACCTGTGCTCTCGTCTACGCTAATTGTCAAACGCTTCAGTCTATCGATACTGAGCTCAATATTTTTTGCATAATGTGTTAATTCTCCAATTGATCTGGGATTAAATAACTGTAATTGAGATGCCATTTGCTCATCCAGTCCATCTAATATGTAACCAGATATTTGATCAAAACTCATATTTGAATCAAGGTCATGGCATAGAGCTTGAATAGCAGTGATAAATACAATAACAGATTCATTTTCTGTTTTCTTTCTATTTCTTAACTCTCGAGTTAAATGTGTTTTATAATCCCCTCTCATAAAGTGAGATAAAAATCTTTCCTTTAATTCAAGGAAATTTTCTGGTTTATGTATTACATTTTCACCAGGTGCATTTGGGTCATCCTCTGCACAATCAACATTAATATAGTAAAAATCTTCGCCAGCATTTGAGAGATAATTTGGAAATTTATCAAATTTTGTGGTATCATCCCATTTCAATGCTCTAGCTACTCTTTCAAAACTTCTCATAAATTTTAAAGGACATTCACCCTTATTTCCTGTAAACACAGGTATATTGTGTTGTCTCGCACTGACAATACGATCGGCGATTGCATTACTCATTTGAGATACACTAACATTAATATTTTCCTCCTGACTCTCCTCCTCTTCATTATCAGTGTTAGGCATTGTTTGCAATTTATTTTACTTAAAAATATAATTTTAAAAGGTTTTCAAACATTTCAATCAATTCATTAATGTCTTTGATATTGGGTTTCAATTCAATTAAACTAGTGTTTAATATATCATTCATTAAAAGCATTCAATTATTATATAGAACATTCAATATTTGCAAAATCATTCAAAACCAAAACACTTTCAATAATTGCCAAAAATATAGCCAAATATATGTCCAATGATATAACAAAATATTGTGTTTTACCGTTAGTTGAAGATAATTGAAACCAAAACTTTGCCAAAAATACCAAAATTGCTTCAAAATTATACCAAAAATACCAGAAATTGTTGAATTGATTGTCAAAACGAAACCAAAAATACTTCAGTCAATCAATGACTCACAAAAAGTTTCCAAAGTTTTGAACAAATGTTCAAAAGTTTTCAATGTTTTTCAAATTTCACAAAAATTTCACAAAAGTTTCACAAAAGTTTTTAAAGTTTTTGTTGTTTTCACTGTCTTTTATACTCAAAATACCCCTTATTATGACACCAAAATGTCAGGCCAATGGTCGAGTGGTTGATGGTTCGGGATAGTTTTAGTTTTGAGTATAAGTGAAGTTTAAATTATAAATAAAACACAAAATACTTTAATAAAACTTTTTATTTTAAAATCAAAATTAAGTTTTGAGTTGAACTCAACTCTTGAGGGACTGGAAGGAGAGTGAGGGATAGGTATGAGTCTTGGGCTTATGTTTAGGGATAGGGATAGGGATAGCACTGGAAGGCAAATAGGTTTTCACCCTTTTATGACCCAAACTCAACAAATTTAGGAAAAGGGTTTTGAAAATGAATTTTAGTTTTAAAACTATTTTCAGAAATATCTAAAATATCTGAAGACATGTCAACAATATGAAAACAATATTTCACTTAAAAACTTGTTTTCAATAATCAATTGCTTCATAAAAACCACTTATTATTGGATTTAATGTTAATATAAATACAAATACTTTGTATTAAAACTCAGTTTTTCTCTCATTTAATGGCAATTAGTCTTAAATTTGATAAAAGTTTTGATAAAAAATTACAAAAAATTAAAACAAAGTCTGAAATCATTTACAATAAAAAAAAGTTTGAGTTTTGAGGTTTGCATTGAATCCTGTGCTGAACTGCCTGTGCATTGAAACACCACTGTCTGTGCAATACTGTTGTTGTGTTTGTGCTGTACTGACAGCCCATCCCTCAGTCGATCGGCTTTTATGACCAGAAAAACACAAATATTTTAATAAAATGTTTACAAAAACGACTAAAAACTTGTCATTCAATACAAAACTCACTGTTTTTGACGAAACGATGAATTGATTTCATGTTTTGCTTTTGATTTTCATTTTATTATTCATTTTGTCTTTGATTTCAATTAAATATTGTCTGAAAATGCCATTAATTATCAACGGATTAGTCATCGAAGAAGTGCCAAACGATTCCAACGCTTTCATTGACAACTATCCACACATTAAGGTATGGATTAATGGATTATCTGTTGATGGGATTAACCATTAGTTGATGTGTTGGCCGATAGGAAGGAAGCGCTTCATTGGTATCACTGGTGCCTAAAGTGATGTCTTCGGTGTCACTCCTCTACGTCTGTCAGCGAGAGTATGCAATCGTTACACCACATGACAGTCAGTGGACATACCTGTGCTCTCTTACTGTCAGACAATTAATTGATTGATTTGTTTGCAGAGAACATAAGTATTGTGGGAACGGACGACACGACCACCTGTTGTATCGGTGTTTTAAGGCACTCGGGTTCGGGTGTCGTCTGTTTGGCTCACTTCGACGGCTCAGATATGGAGGGATTGGAGACTAATATTGAAAATATGGTCAAAAGGGTAACCGAAGTGAACGTAAGTCTCGGCCTAACTGTCGGTCACTTTGAGCTTCATTTGGTCGGAGGGTTCAGTGATTCCCGACGTTATTCAGAGGAACTGTCGATTCAGTTATTATGTAAGCGTTTGAACAGACGTTTGTTTAATCACTACTTCAACTACCATTCCCTAACCTACAGGTGCTTATCATAAACAGTCAGTGAATATCCATTTGATTACTGCCTGTATTTGTAAACTCAATAACTCATTGCGCGGTTCCGTCAATTGGCCGGTCATTTATGGCATTGGAGTTAATGTCAAAACTGGTGACATATTTCCGGCCACTTTTCCCGACAAAGGACCGGACATTCCTCTCCGAAGCGCTCGATATTTTACGGGTTGTCATGAAATGCTTGACATTTTCGACACAAGTATGGGTTTATTACGTATCGGGCCATTCAATTACAGGCCGATGAGAGGGGTTGACCTCTGGCTCTCACAGAGCGACGAATTCATACTTCAAGTCAGTTGTCATTAATATTCACAACAAATGAAAACTAAAATCTCTTTTAATTCACAGCACTTATCGACGTCTCCAGAGGTGGAACCGCCCAACTTTGTGGTGTCGGCCAGGGCTACACTCAAGTTTATACAACAACACCCCTTCCCCGGAGTCACTATCTTTCCGGACAATAGATCCCGTTATTATCGCAAGGAAGAGCTAACCGGCCAATGGGTTCCTATTTGTTATTGAATTGGCCGTCAATTGAATCATTGTATTAAAGGATCGGTATCTTTGAGTCAATCTATCATTTATGCAAACAATGACTCAATTATTGGATTCTTCCGTCAATTACTGTAAACCAAAAGCAATCGCAAAGAAGTTTCGACTCTATTATAGCTTAAACACTGATCTCTCGTTCTCTTGGACTCACTGTTCCTACCATTCCTTTCCATTGAAATTACTGGCACTCGTAGTTCAGGTAAATTCTAAAAAGACCCGGTTTTTCATCTAAAATACAAATTATGAGAAAAAAAGTGCAATTTTTAGACAAATATTGGAAATGTTTTTAGTTTTTGATAGCAATTAGACTCAGAATCGAAACAATCCCTCAAATGATTGGGTTTTTAATAATCACTTAAACATTGAGTCAAACATTGAATTATGTATTGATTTTAACCGTTAGTGCCATTCAATGAGCCATTGATTTACTGTTATGTTATATAATGTTCCTTAAAGTTCACAATTGTTTTGTGAAGTACTGTAACGAACACTCATTCAATGAGATCTGAATTACAATACGTTTTGATGTAATTATGAGAAATATTTTGCAACTATTTTACACGAGTAGTGAAGATGACGTGCCTTACCGTACGCTCTGACGGCGCGGTTATACTGATGTAATGATTTGTTATTATTTGTAATTATGTCTACAATTAAGCCATACTTTTGACAACAATTTTCAAATAAATTTAAACTTAAAGTCATTTCTTTGTTATCTTTAATAAATGAATGGTATGTTTGGCCGAGAGGTCACTATTGCCTACATTACCGGTGTTGGCATTGAACTCATCTAAACTAATGTATTGACATTTGAGACCCCATTGGCCTAAAAGGCATTCAATACTCCAATCGCTATTCCTTTCCTCATAAGTGGTATAAAATATTGTTTCATTGGTTTTGTGTTTTTCAATAATATAGGAAACGGTACTCAAAATGTCTTCAAAATCTTTTTGATCGTAAAAACAATCAGAGCTTAAGATGTAATCAAATGAAGACATTTGAACCAACTGTTCATCGAAGTGACCCCAACTCAGGGCTACTATGGCTTTGATATTGTCTTTCACTTCATTTATAGCAACGTTTTCTTCACAAAGTTGTAGACATTCCGGATATTTATGAGAGTCTGTGAGGACTACCTGTGCGCCAACTTTTGCTGCAACAATGCCAACCATACCAGTGCCCGAACCCAACTCTAGAATCGACTTGTCTTTGAATTGATCCCTAAATGTGTTGAAAAGTATTGAATAAAAAAGTGAAAAATAATTTATAAATAAAATAACAATTTCTAAATTGAAAGCCATTTCTAAGACTTTAATGACATTTCGTCTCAAAAGTGTCTGAAATCGTAATCAAAAACATATTTTTGTCTAAAAGTTATTCACAAAAATCATTGAATGCTTTATATGTTAACAACGTTTAAGTGATTCACTAAAAGCACTCATATTCTGAAGGTTTACTCAATTCTGCACTAAATTCTTAAATTTTATAAAAAGACTGAAAACAACTGTTTTTATAAATTCATGAACTGTTGGCTAAAAATCTCGTATTTTTTAATAACTTTTATTTTTCTCAGAAATAAAAACAAATATTTTTAAGAAAATTCATTAAAATTCACAAAAATGTTATGAAATTTGTTTATAATTTTGAAGTATTTAAACTAAAAATTAATGTTTTCTTAAATCTCTTCAAAAAAAAGTTTCAAACAGTAGATAATGATTACCGAAAATGGTATACAAATTGTGATAATACCGGTGCCGACGGCCAGACATGATATCCATAGGCTGTCGAGTATTTCTATAGGGATTTGAAAATAACTTTTTAATTGATTTAATATTAAATAAAAAACTTTTTTCAATATTAAGACCTCTTTTATAATAACCGAAACTTTACTATCGTTTTGATCGCTTGTGAACTCAAATCGACGGCAAAAATCTCTTTGCGTTTCATTTGAATTCATTTAATATTTAATAAGAGATTAATATTTCTGTTAAAAATGTTTTCATTAAATCAATTGAAGTCTTAATAAAATCATTCATTAAAATAATATTTATTTGAGCATGCTAAAATAAAAGTGCATTGAAAATGAGAAAATATTTGGCACTTCTGTACAAAAATGAATTGTATTTCAGTATAAATAACGACAAAAACAACACTTTATTTGACAGAAATTTTGCGCAAAATTCAATGTTTGCCTCAAATTATAAAATCAATTGATTTTTACTGAAAAAAGAGATTATATTTTGTTAAATAGTATTTTAGTATTGATTACAAAAAGCTTCAAATTTTTACTAATTTGTTGAAGAATTTATTTTTTCATTTTTCTTAACTCTCATTGATCTTCAAAATTGGATTTGGATTTGGATTTGAGCCAAAAATATAAGCAATTCTTTGATCAATGCTTTCAAATATTTGACAGAAATAATTGTGAAATAAATTATAGTTAAAAACAGGAGTGCAGGGGCTGAGGGGTGATCACCTAGCTATACTAAAATAGTGTTAACCCCCTTAGAATCTACAATAACTCCTTAAATAACAGTGATAATTACCCTGATTAAGTTGTTGGCGAGAATTCTAGATATTTTTAAAGCCTTCATGAGATTTGAAACAATACTAACACTCAACTGCACACCAAATCACTTAACCTTTTAGCCCCTGTTTTGTGTCTCAGATATTGTCTGAAAATAAGAAGTAAATCTTAAATAGATTTAAAATGTATTTAATTTTTAAATAATGAGAAAAACATTAAATTGTTTGCAAATTCAAAGAAAAATATTTAAAACAAAACTAATATTTGACTTAAATTTTCTGTATATTTGTTGAGAGAGTACTAAACGAATAGATATTTACAATAATTTCAATTATTTTTAATATAAATAATTGGAAATAGTTTTTCACATTTCATAAAGAGGTCTACATTTGAGAACAACTTTATTATCGTTTAGTAATTAAATTTAAAAAACAATAAAATAATTTCATTGAAAACTATTTCTTGTATTTTGTGTTCACATCCAAAGCTACAGAAATAAAATGAACTGAAAACTCCAGTTCCTCTTTTCCTAATAGAGGGAAAGGGATTGTTTCAGATATTTATGTCTATAAATAGAAATCCGAAAAAACGCTGAATAACTGAACAAATCTTTGCTTCAAATCCTTATTCAAAAATGATTTCAATGTTTTTATTTCGCGTTTGAATATCGTTTAAGAAAAATACAAACCATTGAAAACATTAAAGCATTTAAAACTAACTTTTTATTTATTTTCATAAAACTCTTTCACTTTTTGCACAATTGTTTCAACAATTCTGTGCAGAAGTAAAACATCAAACGTTTTGATGGTATGAATATGTAAATCAAAATCAAATCAATTATTGCTTTCAATCTATTTGTTGTGATTTATTGTATTTATTTAAAACATTTTCACAATTGTCTGAATTGAAGTGAAAATTGTCTGAATATTAAACTAAATATACATTGAGTCTAACAACTGATGCCATATATCCGACACAAACTAATAATAATAATTGGGCCACAAATACAGGGGTTTATACTCTGAAAGAATAGCATTTTATACCACTATATGTTCGCCAATTGAAAGCAGAGGAGAATTAGTTGATTACAAGTCATAAGAGTTGAGAATTCCTTAACTATTATTAGATTTTGAAACAAAACTAAAATAATTTGAGAATTCTTTGAGCAAAACAAGAATCAAATGCTTTTAGACTTTGATATCAATTACTAATACAAACAAAAATTTCAATTGTTTTGAATTATTGAATCAATTTTACGATTCATTTCATTGATTATCAAAATTAATGACTTTCTAAACAAATGAAACAAAAATTCAATCATTTGTTACATAATTTATAAAATATTTATTTTCATAACTGTTTACGTGAAGTAAATGAATGCTTTGAAATGCATGGATAGGGTTGGAGTGTTGCCCGGAGTTAGTGCTGTAGAGTTGCCATTATATTGGGATCTAACACTAGAGATCCGGAGCCCATATTCCTGTGCAGTAAAGCACTCGCAGAATATTCCGACACTAATTTGCTTTCGATGCAAACCCAAGGCTTGCATAAGTGAGCGTCTGACCCAAAAATGGAACGTCACCGGCACTGGCAGAACATACCTTCCTCAAGACAAGTGTCTTTGTATGGTTAAGCAGTAGAAGCGCCTCCAAGGGTGGAGTCAGAGACTACCCGATCAGATGGCAATGCATTTAAAGCTAACCTCAACTTTAATTCCTTCGACACTAAGTTAACAGCTTTTCTAACAGTAAGTCCTGTTTTGCCATTCATTTCAACAAATTATTTATTTATTTATGTTTTAATACACTTTTAATTCAATTCATTATTTCGTGACTCAAATACAACACAAGGATTACAAACCTATTCTTACGGAATATTCCTGTCTTTTAGGGGAAGTTGTTTTTGAAGTGATTTCTTGTGTCAACAGTACTGAAGCCGCTGTTCTTTGCATTGATTTGTATTGACAACTGACTGACAACATGGCCGAAGATCCCGATCCCTCGCAGTATTTGATCGTCACTTTGGAACAGAAGCGAAAGGATCAGACGAAGCCATACGATGGCAAGAAGATGGTCTGGGTGCCCGACGACAAGGAATGTTATATCCTTGGTAACATCAGCAGCACGAAAGGAGATATGGTTACCGTCGACTGTGGAAAGGGTGAAGAGGTATGAGAGCTAAGAACCAATTGTCTTCAGATCTGTATTGAGGTTACAGTTCTGAACCAAAATTTAAATCAATTACTAATTATTTGAACAAAACTTTCAGTTTATGTCAGAATTTATTTCTAAATATTTTTAATTAACAAAAAAATGACTAAAATTTGAAATTAAAACGAAAAATAGAGAACAATGAAGAAAGACCTTGTTCATCAAGTGAATCCACCAAAATTTGAGAAATGTGATGATATGGCATCCCTTACATACCTTAACGATGCCAGTGTTCTCCATAATCTCAAAGAGAGATACTCTCAAAATATAATTTACGTAAGTTTTCATTACTAATCATTTTTTTCTCTTTATTTCCTCCCAACCCCCTCTCAATGGGTCCCTTAAAACACATACAAAACAAACCTTCCACTCCCCTATCAAATTACCCAAACAATCCCAAACTGTCCCAAACGATCCCAAACAATGCCGAACCCAAACACCCCAATAGAAAACCATCAAAAAAGACCTGTGTCAACAATTGAATCCACCCAAGTATGAGAAGTGCGAAGATATGTCCAACTTGACATACCTGAACGATGCATCTGTTCTTTATAATTTGAAAGAACGGTATACTAATCAACTTATTTATGTAAGTGAGGGCACAGTTAGGTCTTCACAGGCCATCGCATGGTGTGAACCGTTTGTGTGGAAAACTATTGGCAAAAAACTACAAAAATAACCCAATATTTGTTGAATTAACTCTAATTTCTGTCCATTTATTGAACGAAATATCGGAAAATGTTTACTCATTTTTGAAACTATTTTAAAATCAATCAATTATTTTGTCATCAAATTGTCTTTTGATGTTATTTTTTGTAAAAATTGAGTAATGGGTGCATATTGTTGTCCTAAACTACTGGAGACCAAACGATAACCCTGTGTCTAAACCTCCCAACCCCTTAGAATTTAGAAATGTTTTATAGTAGTGTTTTAGAAGTGTTTAAATTAGTGTAAAATACCATAGATTTTGAATTTACTGAAGAATTGTTGAGATTCTGGACTCAAATGCATGAAATGATTATTCAATGAAATAACAAAAATAACTAATTGTTTGACTCAACCCTTCAATAGACCTATTCTGGACTCTTCTGTGTTGTAATCAATCCCTACAAGCGATTCCCAATCTATACCAACCGAGTGGTGCAGTTGTATAGAGGAAAGAGACGAACAGAAGTACCGCCACATCTTTTCGCCATTTCTGACGGCGCTTACACTGAGATGTTGACGAGTGAGTACATAACCAGTCAATCATTGGTTGCCCTTTTGTGACCGATTTGGCACAATTGGCAACCAGTAGTGCGCGAAATGAATGGATGAGAATATATGAACAAAACTACTGAACAGAATCTGAGATATAGTTTCCTAAAGAATGCATTCATAATAATAGCGATAGTATTAAGGACTCAGTGTTTGAATACTTTATAAAGAGTGTTAGGAGTGTTAGGTGTGAGGCATGTCTTCGACCCAATGTCTCGATCCATATTTGGAGCGATCCGTTCAACACTAGGCTTACAGTTAGTGTACAGTTGGATCACAGAATAGCTTACAGTGCTTTAGGTCTCGTATTCACTGAGCATTTGTCAGATGTTTAGGAAATTATTTTTAGGTTTAAGTCTATTATTAAATATATTGTATGTTATAATGCATTCATTACTTCATATAATAGGAAATCATTAAAACAAATATATTTCTCAATTCATACAAACATTTTGCACAACAAAAGCAAATATTCATTCAATCAATCACTGAATCAAATATTTTTCTCATATCTAAAATGACAGACCGAGAGAACCAGTCGATGTTGATTACGTAAGTGTGCACTCAATAGCAGATACAGACAAATCCAATCCATATTTTTGTCCCAATACTAAACAACTCCTTTCCCATTGAATCCTATCTAACGCTCTTCCAAACTAACAATTTCTCAATCCTTAACCTAATGGTGAAAATGACACGAAACACCTGTCAGTGGAGAGTCCGGCGCTGGAAAGACCGAGAACACAAAAAAAGTGATCTACTATTTTGCACACATCGCCGCCTCGGGATTCAAACATAAGTTTACTACCGGTGTAAGTGTTGGACAGTATCGTCGGTATTACTATATCGAGTGCTATGCAGTCGTCAACAAAGTTATTGATTCTCGTAAACCACATCCCAATCCCTATGCCTTTAAAACCTTAAATATTGCCATAAAATTCAATCCAAACATTAACCCAAAACTTTAAAGCAAATCCCTTCCCAAACACTGAATCCCATTTCCCAATACCCGACTCCTAATTCCTCAAAAAGCCAATGATTGCAATGAATTGCTTGAAAACCTCTGATCCCAATCCACAATTTAGCGGTGAGTCGGGTGCAGGAAAAACAGAGAATACAAAGAAAGTAATTACATATTTCGCGACCGTTGCCGCCTCGGGATTCAAACATAAGTTCACTACCGGTGTAAGTGTTTTGACACAAAAGATAAATGCATTCAATTATTGCTTCGTTCATAAAGTGAAGTATCAATGGATACAAAACAGTGCAAAACAATTGAGTGTTTGAGTCAACAAATGATAACTAATTTAAAAATAACTAAAATTCCTCTTAAAGTCTCCCAAAAAGTTCCCAAAAGCTCTCCCATTCCTCTCCGACCACCCATTCATCCAATAATTAATTTGAAATCAGATTTTAAACAATATTTTTAAATTAATGAGTGTTTTACCACAATTAGCGGTGAGTCGGGTGCCGGTAAGACTGAGAACACAAAGAAAGTTATTGCTTACTTCGCTAATGTCGGTGCTGTGACCAAAGCATCCGATAAAAAAGATGCAAAGAAGGTATAGACCTGTTCCCACCCTTTCAAACGTTTTTTGGTCCTCAATTCCCACTAAAGCGTAGACGACTGAGTAATACCATCTCTAACCGTAGCCAATAGTGTGGCCAACCCTTCCCCCCATTCCCTCATTGATAACCAAATCAATTGTGTTAATGGTTTGAACATTAGTTTTAGATTAAAGTAAACAATCGATAAAATGCATGAATTGAAGAGAAAACCCCAAATAATCTCTTGTTTGATCCCAAACCCCAAACAACTGTAGATAATAGTGAAGACTAAGCACTGAATCAAAATTAATAAACAATTGTCTCATCACTTGTGTAGAGATAAGTGACTGAAAGCATGGCATTCGTGTGTAAAGTGTTTGCAATTAGTTATAAATCAATTGCTTTTCATTAACTAATACTCAAAACTGGAAATGTAGGGCAATCTGGAGGACCAGGTCGTACAGACTAACCCTGTACTGGAGGCCTTCGGTAACGCAAAGACCGTCCGTAATGACAACTCTTCCCGTTTCGGTAAATTCATTCGTATTCATTTCGGACCAATGGGTAAACTGGCCGGTGCTGACATCGAGACCTGTAAGAGAGCACAAGGAGTTTGATATTAAAGCAATCATCAAATATTTAAATACAATTAACAGATCTGCTGGAGAAGGCTCGAGTCATTTCACAGCAGACTTTGGAAAGGTCTTATCACATCTTCTACCAAATGATGTCCGGATCCGTTGCCGGCCTCAAAGGTATGACACTTTAAGAGCAGTTAATAAGTCTATCCATAGTTTAGTTTACTTTAGATTTAGTTTTATATTATATTTTCATAAATATTTAGATTTGTTTATAAATTGATTGAAAATTGGTTTCAATTTAGAGATTATTTTGAATTGATTTCTCATTTAAACCGATATATAATTAAATCATTTCATTACCCAAACCTCCAAAACCCCCCCAAACTTTGAACTTGAATAGAGATGTGTCTTCTCTCCAATGAGATCCTTGACTACAATTTCGTATCTCAGGGTAAGACTGAGATCCCAGGTGTTGACGACGCAGAGGAATGCACTCTTACTGATGTGAGTTAACCAGGAATCAGACCCACCTGACCCTTAAACCCCCAAAAGACCCCCTTATACTTGAAATATTTGTAAATCTCCCAAAAACTCCCCTCAACTCCATGTGTCAACAAAACCTATTGAATTTATGTTTCCTTTGAACCCCCTTTAGAGCCTAACCCCACAAACAGTCAATTATAAATCCTTATGTATTCCTCTTACCCTTTATTGTATACCACGTGTGCGATCACCCAAAAGCATTCAAAATTAACCCAACTGTCCACTATTTAAATGTAAACTTTTGAATCCCATTGAAACCCAACACATTTTGAGAGCCCATAAAAAGTCTAAACAAACCTTTAGATACCTTTAAACCCAAGGTTTCTATCACTACAAAGGTTTTTTGAAAAATTCCATAAATGAGTAAACTATCGGTGCGTTAGTCAATCAATGCTGAAATAAATTAGAGGTTAAGACTCTTAAGAGATAGTATGTTATGAAAAGTGGAAAAGTATGTGAAAAATACAGAATATTCTAACATTTCTATAGAGATGTGTCTTCTCTCCAATGAGATCCTTGACTACAACTTCGTATCTCAGGGTAAGACTGAGATCCCTTCTGTCGATGACGGCGCCGAGTTTAAGGACACAGATGTGAGTTTCAATCATTAAGTTATATGTCAGACAAAAGGACAGAAAAGATCTGAGACTCTCGTTATAGCCCTTAATGTTATTCATAGACAACTCACTCAAATGATATTACTTTTCTTCGACGGAATCGCACAAAACTCCTGCCCTTTACTACTCATGTCTAAGCGACACCTCCAATCCCCTACACCTTTCCCAATACCCCTGAGTATGAAATGTAGAAAACCTGTAGAAAGCTTTGAAACTCCTTATAATCAAAGGTGACTCCTATTCCCTGATTGTCCCAGAAATGGCTAAATTAGTAGAAAATAGTTTTAAACATTAGTTAATAATTAATAATAGTTTTAATTAATTAATAAATTAATTGTTATTCGTATCTAATCTTAACATTAAATTCAATTAATCTATTGATATATAACACTAACTAATCGGTGAATTCCGGCGACGGATTGTATTCATAAATCAATTGTTTGCCCCCTTTTAGAGAAACTATTGCTAACAAACGACATCAAATACTACCACTTTGTATCTCAGGGTAGGACTGAGATAGAAGGTGTTAGTGATGGAGATGAGTTCAGAGTTACTAACGTGAGTCTTATATAAAACGGCATTTCATACAAGACATGGATATTTCAGTTATTGTTATATTAAATGTCATTTCTTTTAAAACTTTTGTTCTGTAATTCATTTGCAAAGCATTTAATCAAATGTCAAACAAATGCTTATTATTTAGTGTTTTATTATTTCTTATCAAAAACTTTATGGAATTTTTATATCTATGTATCGAAAGTGAATGTCTGTCCACTCAAACTCCATACTAACCAATCCCTTCCCCAGTACTGTCTGTCTTACCTTTTATATGTGAATCCTTTACCTGTCCGTCACACCTCTTCCAACACTAATCCAAACCTAAATTTAATGAAACTGTTTGCACAACGAATAGCAAGCTTTCGATGTCTTGGGCTTCACTGAGGAAGAGAAGCACAATATATTCAAGATCACTGCATCTGTGATGCACATCGGAACCATGAAGTTCAAGCAAAGACCCCGAGAGGAACAGTGCGAACCCGACGGCACCGAAGAGGGTGAACGTGTGGCTCACTTGTTGGGCGTCAACGCCGCCGACCTCTACAAGAATTTCTGTAAACCCAGGATAAAGGTCGGAACAGAGATGGTGACCCAGGGTAGGTCTAAGGATCAGGTGTCCTACTCTATCGGCGCTATGGGTAAGGCTATGTACGATCGTCTCTTCAAATGGATGGTGAAGAAGATCAACGAGACTTTGGACACCAAACAGAAGAGACAGTACTTCATCGGTGTGTTAGATATCGCAGGCTTTGAGATCTTTGACGTAAGTCTTAAACAAATGTTTTATTAAATTGTTTGCAAAAAACCAATGAATTCTTGATTTACTTTCAAATCTAAAAATCAATTTAATGTTTGAACACATTGTCATCTATTCATGAAATAACAGTTCAATAGTTTTGAGCAATTGTGCATCAATTTTACAAATGAAAAGTTGCAACAGTTTTTCAATCACCACATGTTTGTGCTTGAGCAAGAAGAGTATAAGAGGGAAGGGATTGAATGGGAATTCATTGATTTTGGTCTGGATTTGGCCGCTTGTATAGAGTTGATTGAAAAAGTAAGTGATTTTATACACATTACTAATCCGTTTTTTCTCTTCTTTCCAAACCTACCTTTCCTTCCTATTCCTGATATTTTACCTGAATTCATGATCCTGTTCAAATAACCTGATAAATCCTGTGCATTACCTGATTTTGTCTTCAAACCCGTTAACCAAATCCCTGAACCCCTGAATCAATTCCTGATACCATCCCAATGGCCTCTTACCTTACCGGCCAAACAGTTCAACAGTTTCGAGCAGTTGTGTATTAATTTCACAAATGAAAAGCTGCAACAGTTTTTCAATCACCACATGTTTGTGCTTGAGCAAGAAGAGTATAAGAGAGAAGGCATTGATTGGGATTTCATTGACTTTGGGATGGATTTGCTCGCATGTATTGAACTCATTGAAAAGGTATTGCAAGTGTGACCAGTAGTGCACCCATCGATCAAAGTAAACGATATTAACGATTACCCCCAACCCATAGATTATATACTTTTTTCACTTTGTTTAACAATTTCTTAATCAATTGATTGCAATACCTATGCATTAACTCTTTGTATGGTTTGACAGCCGATGGGTATTCTCTCGATCTTAGAGGAGGAGAGTATTGTCCCGAAGGCCAGCGACAAGACCTTTGAGGAGAAGTTGAATTCTAACCATTTGGGCAAATCACCCAACTTTGTTAAACCCAAACCACCCAAACCCGGCTGCACTGCTGCCCACTTTGCTATTGTGCACTACGCGGGTACAGTGCCCTACAACGTGACCGGTTGGCTCGAGAAGAATAAGGATCCTCTCAATGATTGTGTTGTCGATCAGTTCAAACACGGCTCAAACAAACTAATTGGAGCCATCTTTGAAGACCATCCCGGCCTGGGAGGTGGTGATGATGGTGGCAAAGGAGGCAAAGGAGGCGGTCGTAAGAAGGGTTCTGGTTTCCAGACTGTGTCTGGATTATACAGGGTATGCATTGTCGGACCAAAAAACAGACAAAATACACAACAAATCACAAAACAATTGATTGAATAATATTTACCTTTCATTTCAAACCATTAATTAATGAATGTTTTAGTTTTGAATTTAACATTGATTTGCATTTTGTTTGACAACTGAAGGAACAATTGAATAAACTGATGACTACACTGCGCCAAACCCAACCTCACTTTGTGCGCTGTATCATTCCCAATGAAACCAAATCTCCAGGTGACCATACCCTTCCCAATCTACCTGTTCTTTAAGCTTATTATTTGTGTTTGAAGTATTGTTTTTGTTTTACAATTAGTATAAAATTATTAATTTAAGAGTTTGTTTTAAGAATGGGTAGCACTAGAGGACAGTTGCTTTAGACAACTGTCCAATGTTTTCCACGACATTCCCTTCAATTATAATACAATTGATTCCTTTAACTAATATATCCCAGGTTTGCATAAATATATCCCAATATATATTGAACTTTAGTTTGTTCTCCAAAAATGCCTGTTTTGAACCAAAAGTGAATTGAATTTGCATTTAATACTCAATTCATTGTTTTTATGAGATCTTGAACTAGAAATCATAGAAACCCTTTGAAACCCATTGAAACCCATTGAAACCCTAGTGTGAAGTGTGAATCTAATGATACCCTGAATCCTTAGTTTAAATCCATTGATACCCTGAATCCTCCTTAAACCCCCTTAAAGCCCAAAGAGTTTAAAAGCATTGAAACCCAGAATAACTTACAAAACATAGAAACACATTTTTTTTTGAAAAAAATATACATTATTTTGTGTTTAATGTGAACCAAATTTAAACCCAAACCCCAAACAAACAAAACAGGAACAACTTAACAAACTTATGACAACCCTGCGTCAAACGCACCCTCATTTTGTGCGCTGCATCATTCCCAACGAAACCAAATCCCCAGGTATTCAAAGTTTGTGTTTTTTGTTTTGCAAAAATATCGGTAAAACCCGAAAACGAAATTCAATTTTCGTTTAGTTTTTGAATTTTTGATATATATTTTACTTTTGAGTCAAACAATTGACACCCTTTTCATAAGTGTTACTCAAATAGCGTTAGCCCTCTCTCTGTGTGTTCACTACCCTTAAAGCCAATTCATGTGAACCCAAACAATGAGACCCTTTTTATGTGATACCAAAGTGTTGCCCAAATATTACCCTAAAATCTCAAACACTTTCAGACAATGAAATCAAAAAATAATTAAAAGTTATATAAAATATATTACAAAACTACCCGACCATTAGGAACAGCTAAGTAAGTTAATGACGTCCCTAAGTAGCACTCATCCCCACTTTGTGCGCTGTGTCATCCCAAATGAGATGAAGCAACCAGGTATTTTAATATTGCCCCAAAATCTACCCAAAGATAAAATGGAAAATATATTTTAAATTAATTTTGTTTTTAAAAACTATTTCTTAATTCAAAGGTTTTGTTTGTTTTTCAACCATTGAGTGCTATATTATAGTTATATTTTGTGCAAACTTTCTTTAATACCCCTTAAATTGGATTCAATTTAACCTGATATATATACTAAAGGTGTTATCGATGCCAAACTGGTTTTGCATCAGTTGACCTGTAATGGTGTGCTCGAAGGCATCCGTATCTGTCGTAAAGGTTTCCCCAACCGAATGGTTTACCCGGACTTCAAGCAACGGTATGTTTGAATTTTGATTACCAATACCTCTATCGAAACCAAATATTGAAACCTCAATGATAGCCCAAACCTTAATGATAGCCCAAACCTCAATGAGAATGTAGTGAACCCAATGAAACCCAATGAAACCCAATGAAACCCAATGAAACCCAATTACAAACCCAATGACAAATTCCCGAAACAATGTAATTATCACTTAATTTTGGACAAACTCTCACTAAAATTTTGATCAAACAAATAAGACCCAGAGTAATCTAAGCCAATGAATGGCGGTATCCCTTTCAGATATACTATTTTAGCTGCGGCTGCAGTGCCGGCCGGTTTTGTCGACGCCCGACAGGTTGCCGGCAAAGTTTGCGAAGCCATTCAATTAGATAACAATGACTACAAATTGGGACTTACCAAGGCAAGAATTATATCTACCCTCACCCTATCTGAGGCTTATATCTATGTCACCTTACCTGAGCCTTACATCTATGTTACCCCTCTCTCCGTCCCTATTGTTAAACGAACCCTATTTGAAACAAATCCCTGAAAAATTCCCAATTTGTCTATACTTGGAGTCATTATCGATATATTGAGGGTCTATTGAAAGGTATACCGATTTATATTTGAACCCTTAGAGAGTGTCATATTTCCAAATCTATTAGAGATACCCTGAGTATACAACTCGACCCCATTTTGACCAAATATCAAACTATACCCGAAATTAAACCCATTTTGAATCCTAAATGATATTTTTAGTACTGTTTTGGTTATACTGTAGTCTAAAATAAAATCCCAAAAATCAAAATCTAATCCAATTTTCATACCCTCTATCCCTAAACCCCAATAACTCGGACCAATAGATATACTATTTTAGCGGCGGCTGCCGTTCCGTCAGGTTTTGTAGATGCAAAACAGGTCGCCGGCAAAGTGTGTGAAGCCATTCAATTAGATACCAATGATTTCAAACTGGGAAATACAAAGGCAAGGATATCTCAATTGAAACCAATCTGTGTTCCCTTACTGTTCCCCTCTATATGTGATCAAATCCTATATTAAAACAAAACTAAATCCCAATTATTGTCTCAAATATTAATATTTAATTCTGGACTCAATTCTCAATAAGAACTCTAATTAAAGGTAAAAATATATGTGTTTTCAACAAAACATAACAAAAATTGTCCAAAAGTTGTGCCAAAACTTAAGAAAGCATTAGTTTATAGTATAAGCCCTTTGAATAACCCTATGTGTTGTGTTGGGTAACCCTCAATGAACTGGTGGTTAATTTGGTTGCTATTTGTCATAAATAACAGTGAAATCGGTGTTTAATTATAATTTCTATTCCCTTAATCCCGAACCAAATAACTTACACACAAATAGATATACAATATTAGCCGCAGCTGCCATTCCCAAGGGGTTTGTTGATGCAAAACATATCGCGGAGAAAGTAATCGAGGCCATTCAATTGGATGCCAATGACTTCCGGTTCGGTAGCACAAAGGCTAGTAATCAGATTCAGATTAGACTTAGGATTTCAATCAGTTTTTGATGGTTTGAAGTGATTTTAGTTTTAGTTTTACTTTTAGTCTTACTTTTAGTCTTACTTTTAGTCTTAGTTTCGGTTTTCTTGACGATTGAATGCATTTTCTATTTTTGTGATTTTGATACAATCTTTGAATACATTTTTTGAGCATTTCGTGAATCTTTAGATTAAATTTGATTAAAAAAATTGAATGTATTTTTGGAAACTCTTCACTCATTTCTGGGAATTCAATAAGTTTTATGCCTTCACTGACACACGGTTTGAATTTATAAAGTTATAGAACCCAATGGTTTGGTTGATGTAAACCCGGAACCAAATAGTTTTACATTTAGTTATCCTTTAGTTTATAGTAAAATAACATCCATTTGCGCACTAATTCCGGCACAGATACACAATCCTGGCCCCAACCATCCTTCCCAAAGGATTTGTTGACGCAAAGGTAGCAACAGATAAAATAACCAAAGCCATTAATATCGATGAGGGAGAGTACAGACTCGGCAATACCAAGGTATTGGTTACATGTCTGCTATTCAGTGTCCGTTCTTAATACAGATTTCAAATAAAATTGAATCTTAAGTCCCGTTTAGTAACAGAAAAGTCATTCATTGAAACACTTAATGAATAAATAGTTTAAGTATTTCTTCAAATTAATAACATTTTCAAAACTCAGTCAACCCTTTCATACGTGACTTAAATTGAGATTCAGTTTTGTTTAAATCAAAATATCTGTCACTTATTGTGCGAAACATAAGCAACTAATCGCTGATAATAACCATTTGTTTCGTTATTTTGTATAAAACTTTTAAAAACTTTAATTAAAATCTATTTTTACAACAAATTTACTGCAAATAACGCAAAAATTGTCGACATTTCGCTTATGAATGACTCTTATTGTGAACTGAATGTGAGGTAAGCTTTTATTACCAACTGATTGAGTGATGGAAAGGTAGGTCTGGTGTGTATTTCAAAAATATATTCTTTCTATCCTTTCATTCCTGTGTTGTCTGTCTGCTTACCAAATGTGTTGTTTTATGCATTCCTGTTATGCACTGCATGTCTGCCTACCCTTCCCTTACCATTGGAAACAATAATTGAAGAGTAATGTGCGAAACAGATCTTCTTCCGCGCCGGTGTTCTTGGTCGTCTGGAGGAGATGCGTGACGAACGCTTGGGCAAGATCCTTACATGGCTCCAAGGGTGGATCAGATGGTATATGACCAAGAAGAACTTCAAGAAGTTGCAGGAACAGAGAATTGCACTGTTGGTCATCCAGAGAAACTTACGCAAATTCTTAACCTTGCGCAATTGGTTGTGGTGGAAGCTGTACTCAAAGGTGAAGCCTTTGTTGAACGTCGCTCGGGTTGAGGATGAGCTCAAAGCACTGGAAGAGAAGCTCAGGAAAGAGCACGAGGCGTTTGAAAAGGAGGAGAAACTCCGCAAAGAGTTGGAAACCAAAAATGTTCAACTCTTGCAGGAGAAGAATGACCTCTTCCTCCAACTGGAGTCCGAGAGAACTTCCTCAGGAGATGTTGAGGAAAGGTTGATGAAACTGATTTCTCAGAAGTCAGACCTCGAGAGTCAGCTATCCGTAAGTCTAATCATATTTCATAACAAACCTATAATAAGAACTAATTATTTATAAATAAATCCTAAGTTTTGACTAAATATACAGTATTTGACTGAAAAAATGTCTTAAATTAATGAATAAGTAGTGAATAAGTAATGAATAGAAAGCACTTATACGTAGAGAAAATATTTTGGCAACAAATAAATGATGATTTCATTGAATAGTAATATTAATAATCTCGTAAAGTCTTCACTCATTTCTACCGTTTATACAAATATTTCTATACAAGAAATGATTGCCTTTTAGTTGAAATCAAAATATTTAATAATTTGTAGGCGTTTAGGGCTTTTGAAAAAATATTCAAAATTCAGCCAAAAAACCTAAATTTTACACTAAATTCTGTGTTTATATAACAAATGTTAAACAAGATTTGAGATTCAGTTACACTGCATATACCAGTGCGAGTAGTACTACACCAATGCTCTGTCAAAAGGATTAGCATTTTTACAACTTTTTTCTATTCAATTATAAAGTGATTTAGTTTTTATGAAAAAGTACTTATGGTTTAAGTTATGGAAGATTTAGCAAACAATATGATGAATGATATCATTAACGCCACCAAAGGTTTAGACACTAATGCAGTGAATGATAAAAGTGTTTTGAATGAAGAGAAAGGATATTTAACTGAGGAATATGTGAATACACTTAAAAGACAATATGATTTGCTTCTCCAGGACATGCAAGACCGTCTCGGCCACGAAGAGGACGCACATTCAGCCCTTACATCACAGAAGAAGAAATTGGAGTCAGAGTTGTCTAATCAGAAGAAAAACGCGGAAGACTTGGAGCTCTCTTTGCAAAAAGTAAGTCATCTTTCAAACCTCAAATGCAATTCATTATTCAATTACAAGTGTTTTATCACTTTTTTGACACTTTTATGTCAAAAAATTTAATTACATTTTCATTAGATTTGTTTGAATTAGTGTTGAATTGAGTTTTATTATAATCTCTGAAAACTAATCTCATATTTGATGGCACTTATAGGCAGAACAGGACAAGTCATCCAAAGATCATCAAATCCGTAACCTTAACGACGAGATCGCACATCAGGACGAGTTGATCAACAAATTGAATAAAGAAAAGAAGAATTTACAAGAAGTCAGTCAAAAGACTGCGGAAGACCTTCAGGCGACTGAAGACAAAGTGAATCACTTGAATAAAGTTAAGGCAAAACTTGAACAGACTTTGGATGAGTTGGAGGACAGTCTGGAGAGAGAGAAGAAACAGAGGGCAGAGATCGAGAAGAATAAGAGGAAGATTGAAGGCGACCTCAAGTTGGCACAGGAGGCTGTGGCCGACCTCGAGAAGAATAAGAAAGAGTTGGAACAAACCATTCAACGAAAGGAGAAGGAAATGGCGAGTCTGGCCGCCAAACTCGAAGACGAACAGAGTTTGGTAGGAAAACTCCAGAAGCAGATCAAAGAGCTTCAGGTATGCATTGGTTTTCACTTTTTACACAAAAATTCATAATTTTTTTACAAATTTCTGGCAAAAGTGCACAAAAAGTGTTCAAAAGCGCTGCAAATGTCTATACGTTTGGCCGGGATTTCGGTCTATATTTAGTTTTAGTCATAATATATATTAGCGTCTAATAACTACTTGAGACATATGAGGACTCAAGTCTTTAGAGTCCGTTTGGGCACAGCTTTCCAGATAAGGAATGCTAATATGAGGCTTAGGATCCCAGTGCTTGCTGTGGGGGTGTCTGAAAGCACATTCCGTAGTAATGTCTCATGAATTGGATTTTTAGACACAACTAATGAATTACTTCACAAGAGTTGAAGTATTTTTTAGACAAAATCATTAACAGTCTATTCGTCCGTTTGTGAGTCTGTTCTGTCGGTGCCAGTGATCAGTGTATCAATAGTTAGTTACCAGTGCTATAATCAAACGAAATCAATGGATCGATACGATAGTGTAGATGAAAGTGATGTTCCCGTCTCCTATTCATTACCATTGAGAGAGACAATTAGTGATAGTGCCAATCAATTCCGGTCAATGGATTCCAGTGCTGGCGATGCCCTTCAGGACAGATCCACATTCTATCCCTTGCAGTCAAAAGCCCGATATATGGCTCCGACATGTAATTTGAGTACTGAAAGCAAACGTATAGTGCGAAGAGCACAGGACCCTATTTTACAGAACAGTCCTCGTGTCGTCCATTTCCTTTATGAAGTATTTATTAATGTTATGCTTAAGACACGACCGGAACTGATGTTCGGTCACTGATTGCAAGGCTTGGCCTCTAATGGCTATCCAATACTATATTCTTCTTATTCTTCGTTAAATATTTGCTTTACTTTTGCCTGAAATGTGTCAACAGTTCTGTTGATGTCGTTGTTGTGTCTCTAATATCGTTGTAAACAAACTATTTATGCGATTATTATCACACAATAGGCCAGAATTGAAGAACTGGAGGAAGAGCTCGAGGCTGAACGCCAGGCGCGTGCAAAGGCCGAGAAGCAACGCGCAGACCTCTCACGAGAGATTGAAGAGCTCAGTGAACGCCTTGAAGAGGCCGGCGGTGCGACCTCTTCACAGATTGAAATGAATAAACGAAGAGAGGCTGAGATGTCTAAACTGAGACGAGATCTCGAAGAATCAAACCTTCAACACGAGCAGATCATGTCTGCACTCAGGAAGAAGAACAACGACTCAGTGTCTGAGCTCAGCGAACAGGTCGACCAACTCAACAAAGCCAAAGCCAGGTAACAAACAACCCTCTCCTGTGACAAACCAAACACCAAAACCTATTCCCCTAAACGGTTCCCCCGTTGAACCCAAACATAGTATCATTTGATATCCAAAAAACAAATATTAACTCCATTTCCTTGAAATCCATAAGTATTTGAGAATTTCGTAAACTTTTTACAAATATTTAGTTTATTTTTAATCATTTGATTGATTATTGAGTTTAAAGACTAGAAATAGATTTGAGTTTTGAATACTTTGATCAAAAACACTGTAAAATAGGATCGAAAAAGAGAAACAACAAATTAAGGCCGAAATGGATGACTTGAAAGCAAGTGTGGAGCACATGTCTAGGGATAAGGTATGGCCAGTGATATCACCAATTGATTAGTGGTTTTCAAATTAGAGTTTGAAGTTTTGCATCATTTGAGAGAAACATTGAATTTTTGATGAAAACTATTGTTGAAAATCCCTTTTAAACAAAACTATTGATAACTATTTGATCCAAAAAACTCTTTCCCTGTTTTGGTGTGTCTTATAATCATTGCATTTAAGTAAGGGTTAAACCGATTGATAGTTTGCTAATGAATTCCTGCACGAAATGATTGCATTAAAACAGATTAGAGAAAGAAAAGGGGAGTTTGGCTGCAGAAGTGTCCGATCTTCAGGGGATTGTAGATCACGCCACCAAAAATCAGGTATCCTTTCCTCTGATGTCAACTCTCGGTGTCGTAAACATTATTATTATTATTGGTTTTGCTTTTCATATGATTTTCAAAATCATATAATACTTTGATTTGCAATGATTTTTGTGTGCAATGAATGTATGAATGCATGGTTTGAGTGGTTGTTTGCAATCACTTTTTGGTCAACTCTTTCCTAATTTGAGATCATTTTCATCCAAACAATGGTAACAAAAGGCAAACACAGAGAAGCAGAACAAGCAGTTGGAGATGCAATTGGGAGAAGTGACCGGAAAGTTGGACGAAACCAACCGAACCTTAGGTGACTTCGACGCCGCGAAGAAGAAGTTAGCCGTTGAGAACTCAGAGCTCCAGAGACAGCTTGAAGACGCAGAATCACAAGTCGCACAGTTGTCCAAATTGAAGACTTCACTGCAGACACAGTTAGATGAGGCCAAGAGGACGGCCGACGAGGAGAGCAGAGTATGTATTGGCCGCAGATATGCAACCATTTGTTCCCCAATTAGTGATCCATTAGTTTAGAGATATTTAGACATTCCTTAAGTGTTTTGATGAAAAAGATCTCTTAATGATTGGATTAAATGACTTCAAGTTCTGGGAACTGATGGACAGTCAGACCAATCATGTGTTGTCTAATATTATCTGTTTGTCTCATACATTGTTGTGCACCGACAGGAAAGGGCGTCAATTTTGGGCAAATTCCGTAATCTTGAGCACGACTTAGACGGCGCTCGGGAATCACTCGATGAAGAAATTGAAGCCAAGGCTGATCTCCAGAGGCAGTTGAGTAAAGCAAACGCTGAGATACAACAATGGAGGACAAAGTTCGAGAGCGAAGGGTTGGCCAGACTTGAAGAGTTAGAGGAAGCGAAGAAGAAGTTAGGAATCAAATTACAAGAAGCGGACGAACACATCGAGCAGTTGAACGCTAAGGTGTCCGGACTTGAGAAGACTAAACAGCGATTGGCCGGTGAGCTCGAGGACATGGCCATTGAGGTCGAGAGAGCCAACGCTTTGGCCGCCACTCTTGAGAAGAAGCAAAAGTCTTTCGACAAAATCGTTGCCGAATGGAAGCAAAAGGTCGATGACTTGGCCGCAGAACTCGACGCCTCGCAGAAGGAGTGCCGAAACTACTCAACAGAACTCTTCAAACTTCGCGCCGCTTATGAAGAATCTCAAGAACAATACGATGCCGTCAAACGTGAGAACAAGAATCTCCAGGATGAGATTAAGGATCTTCTTGATCAGTTGGGAGAGGGAGGTCGGTCTGTCCACGAACTCGAGAAGTCGAGAAAGCGATTGGAGATGGAGAAGGAGGAACTGCAGGCCGCTCTCGAGGAAGCAGAGGCTGCACTGGAACAGGAGGAGAACAAAGTGCTGAGAGCGCAGTTGGAATTGTCTCAGGTTAGACAGGAGATCGATAGACGACTCCAAGAGAAGGAGGAGGAGTTTGAGAACACCCGAAAGAACCATCAAAGAGCACTCGACTCCATGCAGGCCAGTCTTGAAGCCGAGGCCAGAGGAAAGGCTGAGGCGTTGAGAATGAAGAAGAAGTTGGAGTCGGATATCAATGAGTTGGAGATCGCACTTGACCATGCTAACAAAGCCAATGCAGAGGCCCAGAAGAATATTAAGAAATATCAACAAACCCTCAAAGAATTGCAAACCGCTTATGAAGAGGAACAGAGGGCTAGAGATGAGGCGCGCGAACAGTACGCTATGGCTGAGCGCCGATGCAATGCACTTCACGGAGAGCTCGAGGAGACTCGACAACTGCTCGAACAGGTATTTAATGGCAATTATCGATGAGTTTATCAATACTTAATACGTGTGTCATCTGATCCCTAGGCTGACAGAGCGCGCAGGAGTGCAGAGGCAGAGTTGGCTGAACTCCACGAAAACAATAACGAACTTTCGGCACAAAACTCTTCCCTTACCGTCGCTAAGAGGAAACTGGAGGGAGAGATGCAGGCATTGCAGGCAGACTTGGATGAGATGCTCAATGAGGCCAAACAGTCCGAAGAGAAGGCCAAGAAGGCAATGGTAGACGCGGCCAGACTTGCCGATGAGCTGAGGGCTGAACAAGAACACGCTCAACAACAAGAGAAGCTGAGGAAGGCTATGGAACAACAGATCAAAGAACTCCAGGTCCGTCTCGATGAGGCCGAGGCCGCGGCACTTAAAGGCGGCAAAAAGATCATTCAGAAACTGGAACAGAAGGTCCGAGAACTGGAACAGGAGTTGGATTCTGAGCAGCGAAGACACGGCGACGCCTCCAAGAACTTGAGGAAAGCCGAGCGAAGGATCAAAGAATTGCAATTCCAGGCCGACGAGGACCGCAAGAATCACGAGAGGATACAAGACTTGGTCGACAAACTCCAGCAGAAGATCAAGACATATAAGAGACAGATAGAGGAGGCGGAAGAGATTGCGGCGCTTAACCTTGCTAAGTTTAGGAAAGTGCAACAGGAGTTGGAGGACGCGGAGGAACGCGCGGACATGTCTGAGAACGCTTTGGCCAAACTTAGAGCCAGGAATCGCAGCTCGGCTTCAACTACCCGTGCCATGAGTCCAGGCGTAAGTGATATAATGATCTAATTGTTGGCCACAAGTGACCACTAATTGCTATTTTCTCTTGAATTGATAGCCTATTCCGAAGCCGAGACCAAAGTCTAAAGTGGTTGACGAATAGTCCGGAGGAAGTGAACCATCGATTGCTGAAGAAGTGAAGAGCAAAAGCAAAACCTTATTATAAAATGAATGAAAAAATCCTAAAATTCTTTATAAACTTCTCTTTATTTTTGTTTTTCTCTAATAATCTCTACATTTATTGTCAATCACTTTAAGAGGTCTTGACTTTAGTGCCAAACAATAAAACAATTAAAACACAAATCCAATGCAAAAATCATTTGATTTCTTGACTTTTGGTTTCAATTTTAGCTTTAATTTAATATTAATTACAATTATTTTGTTGTCATTTATAAAGACATCTGTTTTTTGTGGTAAAAACAAAGTTTAAAACAACTCTTCAACTGATTGTTAGACACAAGAACTCTATAACAGCGGCACTCAATCAGGACTTAAGAGTTGTCTTAAGCATTGAATCATTGAATAAATTATTGGACAAAAAATTATCCTTTCTTTCAATCATTTCAAACAATTTTGGTCTCAAAACTGATCCAAAGATTAAGACTTCACTCAAAGCTATATACCGTTAGATAAGCCTATGATAGTTGGGATCAGCTCTTCAGCCACTGTTAAGACCCTTTAATATCTGTAGAAGTGATTCATGTGCTTATTAAGCATTGAAATACCCCTTAATAGTAATTAAATGTATTTATTAGTGATTTTAATCCAATTCCCCCTTAAATACAGTTTTGGACAAACTGTTCATCAATTGAACCTCAATTTGGGATCAATTGAGACAAAGGTTTAAAACAAAAGAGCATTTAATTAGTGTTTGATATTCATAGGGTGTGCTTGAGTTGAGCCCCTGATCAGGTGGTGATTAATAAATATTCATAACCCTATTGTTGATGAAAGGGAAGAGAGTTTGAAATGAATGGACACTTCTTTGGCACTTATGAGACAATCCCTGAACCTATGAGTGCATAAGAGGGAGAGAGTGTGACAGTTGTATGCGTTTGTATGAGCACTGGTAGTGAATGATAGACAATGATTGGCTGTTGAGAGGACTGGTAGGCACTGGTAGTCTCGCTCTACAATCTGGTGGTGAGAGAGTGACTCAAATCCCTTCCCTATATATGAGTCCAATTGATGCCCTCTGGAAGACATTAAGACATTCTCAGGTAAGACATCACTCTATTTGATCCAATCTTAAGCCAACACAAGACATAAAGACACGAATTGAAGACAATTAGCAGTAATTGAGTGCAAAACTGATCCCATAATCACTTTAACAGTGCTTTCAATGTCTTAATCGATGTCTTAATGTCTTAACGCTATTAACGCTCTCTTAAGTCACTTAACCTTAACTTCAAATCAATTGCTATTTCATCCACGAAGTGGTGCATCAGTTGTGCCACACATTCAGCGCTTCTGTGCGGCCATCGAAGCAATTAATGTCTGAATAGTCAACACAACTCTTCATTAGGTCTTCAGATAGTCTTCATTTGGTTTTGGTTTACGTTTACATCAAATATAAACACATTTTTTGCACAAATTTTATGCCATTTTCTGACTCTTTGTTATTCAATACGTATTTCAAACACAACTGTCCATAAAATGGCCGCTCATTTGGGTTCGGGTTTAGGCTTTCGGTCACTTTTAGACCACTTTTGGGTTGGGCTTAGCACTGGATTAGCCATTGAATTGTATTTAACCCCTTCTTCCGCTGAAAACAATTGATTTGAAGACAAATAAAGACATTATTTTGCACTCAATTTGTAAACACTTTTTGTAACCCTTTTTCACAAATGAATCGTTAATTGCATTAAAATTAAGACATTTTATCACTGATTGGCAGAAATGGCGGACAACTCGGAGACCATTTCAGACATTCAGAACTATTTGCAGTCCTTTAACAAAGAGATCGGCGAAAGCGGCGACAATGAGACCGCCTTTTATGCCATCGACACACAGAAGTTGGCTCAGGGTATAGATGACGGCACTCTCCAGATGCTCGCCGAGCAGGCGGCCACTGGACAACATGCCAGCACTTCCGGTGCCAATGCGGACACTTCGGGTTATCAGACTGTGGCCATAGTGCCGGACGGAGACACCGGTGGTTATGTGCTTATAGTACAACAGCCGCCGACCAGTGATGGCCAAACGCCTATCACTACCTCTGCTGAAGGCGCCACCACTTCTGCCAATACCAGTGCCACCACTTCTAAGACCAAAACAACACAAAACAGAATAAAACGTATAAAACAAGAGAAGAAAGATCTGTCCGAAAGACCGAACGACATATCGGTCTATGATTTTGATGAAATAAATTTACCGAATAATACCGAAGACGAGACCATCAATGAGTTGGAAAACACCGAAGCACTGGTCAATGAGGAAGATATGGACGAACAGGACATTAAACCAGACGTTCAGAAGACTCCTAAACGGCAGAAGAAAGCGGCCGCAACTCCGTCGGCCAAAAAGACCAAAGCCTCGACTCCGACCACTCCTTCCAACCCTAACCAACATATGTGTAATTACTGTAATTATACGAGTAATAAGAGGTATCTGTTGTCCAGACATATGAAGTCGCACAGCGAAGACCGGCCGCATAAGTGCGGGATATGTGAACGCGGGTTCAAGGTTTGCACTAAATATACAGTGCTTTCAATCAATGACTAACTTATTGTTTGATTTCTTGGCAGACAATAGCGTCGCTCCAAAACCACGTCAACACTCATACAGGTGTTCGACCGCACGGCTGTAAATACTGTGACGCGGCGTTCACTACATCGGGAGAACTGGTCAGACATGTCCGCTACAGACACACACATGAGAAGCCACATCGATGTACGGAATGTGATTACGCGTCCGTAGAGTTGTCTAAATTAAAAAGACATATGAGATGTCATACCGGAGAGCGACCCTACCAGTGCCCGCACTGCACGTACGCCAGTCCTGACACTTATAAATTGAAAAGACATCTGAGAATACATACGGGTTTGACATTTAGTCATAATTATAATTGAATTGTTATTAATATAACCGACCCTTAGGTGAGAAGCCCTATGAGTGCGATGTATGTCACGCGCGGTTCACTCAAAGCAACTCTCTTAAGGCTCACCGACTTATACATAGCGGCAATAAACCCGTGTTTAAGGTATTGAGTGTTAAATTGAGTGTTAATTTATATCTAAAACATACCGTTTTCACCCGAAGTGTGAGCTCTGTCCGACCACTTGCGGTCGAAAAACTGATCTCCGAATTCATGTCCAAAAGCTTCACACAAGCGATAAACTGTTGACGTGTAAGCGATGCGACCAAAGCTTTCCCGACAGATATCACTTCAAAATGCATTTGAAGACACACGAGGGCGAGAAGTGCTTTAAATGTGATTTATGTAATTACGCCTCCGTTTCGGCCCGACATCTGGAGTCACATATGTTGATACACACCGACCAAAAGCCGGTACAGTTTATCAATGATTGAAAAACTAATGAATGAAACGATTAATTGATTTCTCAATGAATTTGTAGTTTAATTGCGATCTTTGCGACCAATCCTTCCGTCAAAAGCAGTTACTGAAGAGACATAAGAATCTATACCACAATCCAGACTATATCGCACCGACACCTAAGGAGAAGACACATGAGTGCCCGCAATGTAATAAAGCGTTTAGACATAAGGGAAATCTGATGAGACATCTGGCCATTCATGATCCCGACGCCTATAAGGACCAGAATATTAACTATAATCGGATGAATGATTCGCATCAACTCATTGATGACGAGGACGAGGATGAGGACGACATGATTGTGCCCAATGAGAGCGATGACGAACAGACCCTTTCCTTCACTTTAGACCCGCAGACACAACATATACTCCAAAACACAAACGGAGAACAAGTGGTTGTCTTCGAAGTGGTTCAGCTCAACAACAGTAATGACGGCGACAGCACAACACTACCGGCCGATCAGATAACTATGGATCAGATGAATGTATTGCAGGCCTCGAGCTCTAAAGGGAAAGGAAAGGCTCGCTATTCGTTCGCCCGAACAAACGGTTCCAACAATACTAATGGTTTGTGTTTCGGCAAAACTTGTCCTCAAATTAATTGACATTTCATTCATTTTTAGATAATTTTATTATCCAATTGTCGGCCGAAGACGAAGAGGCGGCTAATACTATACAAGAGGACAACATTATCGATGACCCGGATTATATGCCTAAGCCTACAGTAAGACTAACATCAACTCCAAGCACTTCTGGCGGTTCTGGACTAATATCACACTCCGGAACATCTGTTCCGCCGCCGCCTTTGGTCACAGACGACACTAAGAATCTTAGGGACCATCTCCAGAAGCAGAAGGATTTGGCCGATTGTTTCGGGTTTAAGGTTTGGACTCAATTTGTTTTCATTTATTCTTAAACTAAACTCCGTTTTTTGGCCAATCCTTAGGACGACGACGAAGAGGACGACGCGATTCTCTCTATGCCTGCAGTTCACGGCCAGTGATGTGATTGAGCTGAAGACAAGTAGCACCGGTTGTTTGTAAATGACTTAATGACACGACAGTTCCGATCAGAGATCAGCTTTTGATTGGATTAGTAATCAAATGCCACCAAAAGTCTGTCCCAAAAGTGAAAAATGTATTTAAAATTGAATTTCTTTTTGTAATTATTGATTAGTTTTTCGTTGAAAATGATATCAATTATTGAGTTTTGGAAAACAGTTTTAAACTTATCTTTCAATCGATAATTGATTTATAATTTAAATAGTATTTGATTTTTGAATATTTCTGAACTCTATATGTCTTTACAATTGATTTCATATTATATTAATATTTCTTTTGTTTTTCTCTTTTTGGACAAACATTTCAATTATTTTTTTCAATTTTAAGTATTGATTATTAAATATAACTAATAAATGGTTTATTAAATCATGAATTGAGAGGAAATCCGATTCAATACTAATTTATATCAAAACTTATAATCAATTTATTGGATATTATGTAAAGATTTTAATTGAAAATAAATATTGAATTCAATAAATCACTCAAAACTCTGATATCAATTGAGTGTCTGATTGACAGCTGAGGGATGAGTGAAAAATCTAATTGATATGAAGCGTATAACGGAACCACTGTTTTGTGTCTCCCTTTCCTCGTTTCAAAAGTGTATTGGTTTTCCTCTAATTCTTATTGAATTGAAATTTTGAATTGAATTTTTGATTTTTGTTTCTATTGTTTGTGAAATAAAATAGGATTTTTGAGTCAACACTTCATTAAGTGTTTGAAATGATATTCAATTGTGTTATCGATTGAATGAAAGTGTGTTTTGTTGAGTGAGAAAAGGGTTCAAAAAAGTTCAATGTTTTGAATGAAGACTTACGACAAGTGTTTAAGTGTTTTCATATAAAAGTATAGCTTTTTGTGAATAAATGTCTAATTATTCTTCATTTACTTTGATCTGGACTTCCGTTCAGTCATTGATTGACAACATTTCTCATTAATTAAGTTTTGAAAACTCATTTTATAATTACCGTAAAATCTTGTGTATTAGTCGCGACTTATACAACAAAAAAAAGTGATCTTGGTTAAAAATTTAGAAATTTTTATAATTAAAATCCTTCGAAATAAAAGAATTTCAAAAAATTCAATTCATTTAATCAATGATTCCAAACAGTGGTCACAATTAAACACACAATTTGATGCATACAAGCAATTGACTAAACATTACATGAGTTAAAAGTTATTAAAATATTGGTGCGACTTATACACCAGATCGACTTATAACCAAGATTTTACGGTAACTAAGTTTTCAATAAAAAGTTTTAAGTGCTTTGAGGGCGCGCTCAGCAAAACATTAGACCAATTGCTTATCTAATGATAACCTGATCAACAAGTTTTGCACTTTATTTAGGTTCGCATAACTTGTTTTAAGCACTGTTAGCCTAAGCACTGTTAGCCAAAACACTAATACTATTAAACATTAAACCGACAAAAGTCACAAAACTTTGATTACTTTTTAAACTCATATGTATTTTCAGATGAAGTTTTGAAGTGTTGGCAAAACAGTTGTTTACAACTCTCTATACACTGAATGTTTAGTTGATTTAAGTGCTAATCATTGGCCAGACATGACTGTCCAGACCAAAGAGAGGAGCAATAAAAGCGGACAATTAGTGGTCGAACTGAGGCAACGATTTCTTGAGGACTACGAGAATAACAAAGGTTTGAATTGTTTGTAAAACTTGTCTCAGAGTTTAACTCTTGACTCCTGACTGAAACCATTTGCTATTTTTATCTGATGTTTACGTTGTGTTGTTTTGCAATCAATTTATTTGTTAAACAATTATCATATCATTAATATATTTCTGAACCAAAAGTTTGGGTTTAAAGCAGTTGTATATCCTTTGCATCGAATAGACATTGAGATACAACTCATATTCAAAAGTCTTATTCAAGAGTTTGCACTCAATATTCATAAGCGTTTTAATCCATATATAAATTGATTGTAAATTGAAATTCAATACAAATTAATACAAATTCAAAGTAAATATTAATTATTTATTATTCAATAATTGACTGAAATATAAGTTTTACTTATTTGGCAAACCTTTGCAAATATTTTTCATATAATTATCTCTCAATTAAACAACTTTTTGGGAAAATATTAAAGACTTATAAGTTTTTACTTTTCACTATAATTGCTGTGAATTTCCTATAATTTGTCTGAAATTCAAAGAAAAATAAGAATTATATTAATATTTAATAATTTTTGTCTTCAATTGTCTGCAAAACTTTTGTCCTGTTTTCAAATGTTAGTCTTATTTCGTGTTTTCATTCAATGAATCAAATTTTCAGATAAAAAATGATTAAAATTGCAATAATTTCTTGCATTTTATACAATAGAAACACAAAAACTATTTCCCATTGAATACAAAAAAAATTAAATTCAACCAAACATTTAATATCAATAGATCTCTACAATGAGGACGATGTGAATAGGATCCGGAACAATGAGTGGTACGTCAAACGGTTCCTATTGGCCCGAAGAAGAAATGTGAACGAGGCTTACGATATGATGAAGAATACTATGCGTTGGCGCCAAGAGTTTGGTTTACCGGTTATGAAAGACATTGACTTTCCGCTCGAGTTCTACAAAGTTGGGGGTCTTTTCCCGTATGAAAGGGATCTCAACGGGAATGTTGTCATATATTTAAGAATACGAATGCATCGAAAGATCCCAGAAATGGCTGATCCGCTCAAGAAGTTTCTGATGCATATCGTCAACAAAACAGACAAAGAGGTCGACGGCAACGGAATGGTTATCGTATTTGACTGTTCGGGCGCCGGATATTCAAATATGGACATAGATTTCCTAACTTTCCTCATAACAACCGCTAATTCCTATTTTCCCGTCGGTTTGAAGTATATTCTTGTTTACGAACTCTCGTGGCTTTTGAATGCTTTCCGACGGATAGCCATGTCTTTAATCCCGCAGTCATTTATACCACTCATTAAGTTCGCCAACAAAAGTGATATAACAAACTATATATCAAATGACTGTTTACCTGATTTTATGGGCGGCACCTGTAGACGCAACTATAGGTATATACCGGACAAGTGTACTAATGTTGCAGAGCTGGCCATTCAGAACGGCTACACTCAGGAGGATATTGACCGCATTTTACCCATCTTTGAGCCCCTACTAGAAGAAGCGGACAAAGCGTTAGCAGAAAATACATTTTACGAACCAATCAGTTGTGAAAAATCTATAGAAACTAATGAATCAAATGAAACAAAAGTTGTCACAAATGGGCCCTTAATTGTCACAAAAAAACCCTTAACTCATATTAATAGTGGTGTCAATGAAAAGTCATTTTCAAAAATGTTGGGAATATTTCCAAACAAATCAATTCATTTGACGTTTGAATCGATTTCAAAGACTTTTCAGTCAAATATTATTCTTCAGAATCTGTCTGAGACTCCGATCGCATACAAAATCCAATCCAATAATCCCAACAATTACAGTGTCTGTCCTCGTTTGGGCATAATTATGAAAGGGGCGAGTCTTCGGTGCAATATTCAACTGATTTCCGGTCGCAGTCATTGTATTCGCGATAAGTTTCTGATACTCACTGTCCCGGTATCTGACCATAAGTTAAATGCTAAACAATTCACTGAACTCTGGAAAGACAGCCATAAAACCAGTTCTCATAAGTTAATCACAAATATTAGTGAAAATAACAATTCAGTGAATGGTTTGGTTGAAGAGACGAAGGACTTGAACGAAGAGATGGTATATTTGAGGGACTGGTGTAAGCAATTGGAGAAAAGCCAAAAAAGATTATCTCTTCTGCTGTATGTCATGCTGTTTGCGATCGTTTTGCTTTTGGCTTTAGTCATATATAGCCATTCCTACAGCGAATTCTTGAGTCTTAAGTCGGAAATTATACGCAAGTTTGCGCCCAAGACCTCATCAGCTATACTATAGACACGACTGTGCGCTAAACATGTCTTTATTGAGACAGTAATTAATTTTTGTGTATATTATGAGTAAATCCGTTATATTTGTAGTAATTTTATCTCAATTTTGTATTTTTTATAACAAATTGTTTTTCTTTATTAATATTATTAACAAAATGTCTATAAAATGTTTTATATATTGTTTGTTCACTAAAAACAAAACACTAAACAAAAATAAATTGTTTTTTAACGACTCTAGCCATTAGTCTCAATGAATTGGTCGACACATCTGTACTGATGTTAACTCTTGTGTTAAAGAATAAAAACAGGAAATAGTTTGGACTCTAATGTCGTGTTTGATATCAGATATGGATATGAAGTATCGGTTTCTCTGATTTCAAAGATTAAAAAAGTTTATTAAAAATATTTTCATTGAAATTCACTTCTGAAAGAAATTACTATAAAATTGTTGAAATAGTTTTTAATTCAATCTTTAAATCAATGAATGAATTGGTTTTCAAATCAAAAGTTTTGATAAAGAAATGAATTTTTAGAAAAATAATTAATACTTAAAATCGTTTTATAAATAAAAGCAAATCAATCAAAAAATTGTTGAGTTTTTGCAAGAATTGGTTCAAAATTTCAAAAACGATTGATAACTTCAGACATAAATTGTGATATCAATTGTCGAGTTCTTATTCATACCCAACACTTCAAGCACTTCAAGGTTAGGGAAGTGCTGAACGAGAATCTATTTATAACCCCTAAACTAAACCAAAGTTAGTCATACCCTGAGTGTTCAATTACTTGGGGAACAGTTACGTAACGGTTAGGGACTCCTTATTAAGCTATGAAAAAAGGAGCTCAAAGTTTGTTGGCTTTTGTGAAGAGTCTGCAGACATGAAGAGCCAAATGAACCCCAACTTTGAATTGGGACTAAATTTGAGTGCAATAGTGGTCTCTATTTAGGAAATATTGATTTTATTGAATATAACGGCTGTTATTACAGGTGTATAATGAATACAAAACAATAGCAGCGGTTATATAATTAAAAGAGAGATAGAGAGAGAGACAGTTCAGTTTGAATGCAAAGACGGATCGGATCTTAAATAATAATAATTTTTACTTTTTTTTACTTTTGAAACATAAATGCAATTAAAATGTTTACAATTGTTGTCACAATCGTTACAATCGTTATATCATTCGATGGTTTACTTAAATAATAATTAAAATGATATATATTTTTAGGTTTTTTATTGTCGTTAAGATTGTCTTCAAATATCT
Organism: Pantelozetes paolii; assembly: GCA_034687845.1. Lineage (NCBI taxonomy): Eukaryota > Metazoa > Arthropoda > Arachnida > Sarcoptiformes > Oribellidae > Pantelozetes > Pantelozetes paolii. The sequence goes on from JAQGAT010000165.1 coordinate 43,249, forward strand.
TAAAAGCATTTGCGGTGAACAATGGCAGGTCCGGCCTCATCGTACTCCTGCTTTGAAATCCACATCTGTTGGAAAGTGGACAGTGAGGCCAGAATTGAGCCTCCGATCCAAACTGAGTATTTCCTTTCGGGCGGTGCAATGATCTTGATCTTAATGGTGGCCGGGGCCAGGGCAGTGATCTCCTTTTGCATTCTGTCAGCAATACCCGGGTACATAGTGGTGCCTCCAGACATCACTGTGTTGGCGAACAGGTCCTTACGGATATCGATATCGCATTTCATGATTGAGTTGTATGTCGTCTCATGGATACCACAGGCCTCCATACCCAAGAACGAGGGCTGGAATAGTGCTTCGGGTGCGCGGAAACGTTCGCCTCCGATGGTAATCACCTGTCCGTCTGGCAATTCGTATGACTTTTCAAGACTGGAAGAGGTGGCGGCGGTTGCCATTTCATTCTCAAAGTCCAGTGCAACGTAACAGAGCTTCTCCTTAATGTCGCGAACAATTTCTCGCTCAGCGGTTGTGACGAAAGAGTAACCCCTTTCCGTCAGGATCTTCATTAAGTAATCGGTCAAATCCCGACCCGCCATATCCAGACGGAGGATGGCGTGGGGCAGAGCGTAACCTTCATAGATGGGCACTGTATGCGAAACACCGTCTCCAGAGTCGAGTACAATACCAGTGGTACGACCGGACGCATAGAGGGACAGCACGGCTTGGATGGCGACGTAGACGGCGGGGCTGTTGAAGGTTTCAAACATGATTTGAGTCATCTTTTCTCTGTTAGCTTTGGGATTGAGGGGCGCCTCAGTCAACAGCACAGGGCTCTCTTCGGGGGCAATACGGAGTTCGTTGTAGAAGGTGTGGTGCCAGATCTTCTCCATGTCATCCCAATTGGTAACGATACCATGCTCAATTGGATACTTCAGGGTAAGGATACCTCTCTTGCTCTGGGCCTCATCTCCGACATACGAATCCTTGTTACCCATACCCACCATCACTCCCTGATGTCTGGGTCGTCCAACGATGGAGGGGAAGACAGCTCGGGGCGCGTCATCGCCGGCGAAACCAGCTTTGCACATACCCGACCCATTGTCCACTACGAGAGCAGTCACTTCGTCGTCACACATATTGTTTAGGTTTGGACTAACTTTTGATTAGTTATAAAGTAATATAAAATGGATAACAGACTGTCTGTTCCGAAAGCACCGACAACTCCGAGCAGTAGAACTCAACTGACTTACTTCGACACAAGAGCACCCGATTTTTGGTCTCTTAACATATACTCATAAGGCTCTAATACTAGTGCCTGCCTGCGCCGGAGTCGGTGGGGAACAGACTTTCACTATTACCAAAAATGTCAATGAAAAGCACAGGCAGTTATTTAAGGATCAAAGGGTGTTCTCCAGATTCCTTCCAATTGGCACTCAATGTAAACGCTATGAGGAATGCATTACTGTTCCCAAACCTATGCCTCTATTTGTCCATTCATTTGATTCCCATTCAGAGGTCATTATCTCAGTTCACGAGTCGATAGGAAAAACAGAAGAAATGTTTAAGTCTTTGGGAAATGAAAGCAATTTTTCTATTCTTTCACTGAATTAAACATTTTTTCTCTCATTTTCATCGAAACTCTCAAAAAGTTTATGTGTTTTGCATAACATTTGTTAACATTTTGTATGAGTTTTGTTTAGTCCTGGTATTCATGTCTTGTGTTTTGCCTTTCATTGCATTTCTCTTTGCTTTCAATTCAATTCAGATTTTCTATTGTTTTCAATCAATTCATTGAAATATAAAATAAGTTTATGTTATAATTGAGTCAAAAAATGGTCTGGAGTTTGAGGAATGCGCACAAACACCACAACAAACCTAATTAAGCAAATTCTTGGAGCGCCTGACGTATCAGTCCTTTGCTCTGTCTTTCCGTTTAAGAGATGACTTCAGTCTATGAGTAGTCGACGAAAATTCATTCATTCTATTCGCTGACGGGATGTGTGTGTAAGGCATGGGATCTCATCCCTGAGTGAAACGCATCACATCTCACACATCACACCCCATCCCATGCCTTAAATGGGTCTCAACTTAATATAGAAATATAGCACTCATTGAAAAACTGTTTACTAAACCCAGTGCTGAACAAACAATTAGTTTGTCTCTAAAATACATTCAATTTATTCAAAACAGATATTGAGTTCAGGTTTTGATGAGAAAAACCGTTTTTTAGTCACAGAGAGGAATGTTTGCCAAAAGTATTGCCAAAACTATTGTTTCAAAACTCAATTAAAACCAAATTTTTGTAAAAATGAATCAAAATTTGAGTAAAAGTTCGTTAACTCTGTCTCTAATTAACAATAATTATCACAAAACTAAGAGTTTTCACAGTTTTTCACAAAAACTTTAATTTTATAATTGATTTCAATATTAAAAACAGAAAAACAATTAAAAAGTAATGCAAATGAAGTGAAAGTATAGAAAGTGTGGAAAATATAATTGATTACAAGGAGTGGAACGGCTGTGCAGTCTATACCCGGCGCTACCACTCTGGGAGACCGAACCGTTGGATAATCTTCTGCTGATCTGTTAATTCAATCTTGATCTTTTTTCTCATATAAAATATCGGACAATCGCAACTATATGGGGTATAAATGACAATTAATACCAGAGCACCGGCACAAGACGACTGTCCCAAACCTGGTGCAAATCACTTTCTCCAGAAGACTTCCCTGACATCGCTGACACTGAGTCCAAAGTTTATTGAATTTAACCTCTAATTCATTGAGTCTTTGAATCTCTGTCTGATATAACTCGTCCTCAAAGTCAACACAGTAGTCACAAGTGGCCAAACCTATGGGTGTTTGAGTGGAAAGGGATCACAAGTATTGGTATTGAGACTCAATTTGAGAGTTATTTTCAGCAAAAATAATAATGTATTCAAAAATAATTGTGTTTTTGAATGCAAACTATATTTACATTGAATTCATTACTTACTCTCGTCTTTGAGAGGAGTTTTGCATTTAATACATGTCTGTCTCTTAGACGTAAACTTAGCCAACGCTCCCACCTTTGAAGTGACCACTGTTTTGGTACGGGTGTGATCACCCCCTGTGCCCGACATCAACACAATTCAATCAATTAAGAAGTTTTTGTAATAAAAAACACTAAAACTGTTGGAAAACTCACTCAAAAGCACTGATTCTGTCTTTTCCTTGAATATGGGCTCAAATATACGGATCAAAGGTTTGGACAATTGGTTCTCCAAATAGTATTGAGTGTCGATTGGGATGTTGTTCTCCAAGACATACAACGGGTCCTCAGACTTCTGATAAGCGGGCGTTCCCTTCGCGGCAGCGATGATAACGTACGGAACTCTGTCCCCGAGCTTAGGAGCAGAGCCGGCGTCTCGTTTGGTCATTCTAGCGGCCAGTTCTGTGTGCGCCTGTTTGTTGGTATAGTCGCCGTCATTTCGGGTCAACTCTTTGGTTATGATTAGGTTTGAAATGTCGACGCGATTGCAGAGTAAGTCAGAAATGGTTTTCTTCGCGTAATCTACGGCTGAGTTGGGGTTCCGGTCGATGAGAATCCTCTGAAGACAGTTAGTGATCATATTAGCCACGAGTTGACAGTTGTCGCGGCGGACGGTCTCAATGCCTTTGCAGTCCATTTTGTCGTGTTTTTCAGGTCGAGTCCAATAGAGACCGGCGTATCGTTTCTTATTAATCAAAAGGTAAGGGAAGTAGACTTTTTCGAACTCCAATTTGATGGGAGCGACGAACTTCTTGGTGATCTCAATGGCCGCCTGTTGTCCCAACTTCATCGCTTCGGCCACTGTTTCGACCCCGAAGTTAACCATAACTGAGTCGGTGTCACCGTATATGACCTGACAGTCCTTCGGAAAGCCATTGGCTTTAGTATACAACTCTTCCACAGCTTTTTTGGTCATATCGATCATCATTCGGCCAAAAGCGGTGACACTCTGTGATATGTCAAGACAGGGCAGTTTACCCACCTGTGCACCAGTGAACCCATACACTGAGTTGGCGCTAATCTTCAGCGCCAGTTGTCTTCCGTCCAACACTTTTCGCTTCAAAGGATCGGTTTCTTTCTTCAGGTCTTCTTTGGCTTTCTTACGGGCGGACAACAAGTCCTCAAGAATTTCGGGCAAAAGTCCTTTCCTGACCTCCGATTTGACAAAATAACTTCCGGCAGGGGTTCGGATGTATTGGCTTTCATTTAATTCATTCAACATTTTGGGGTTCAGTAGTGTTGTATAGCAGAGGTTGTGGGCCATCATAATGGACGGGTATAGCGACGCAAAATCAAGCGTTGCGATCGGAACGCCATAATAGCCTCTAATCGGCTCAATAACGAGAGCACCGCTGAAGTCATCGCCCTGTGAGGGCTTTAGGGACGGCATCAGTAGGTCGTGTTCTAACGCTTTGCGCAGTAATTGTGAGACGACTTTGATTTGTTGACCTCTGGACAGGAGGTAAGAGAGGGGAACGCCTGTAACCCTCGCCATCTCCATGTAGTTTATAATACACATGAGTTTATCCATTAGTTTCAACGGAAGTAAAGCGTCTTTAAGGCAGTAGACGGCCAGTCGTTTACGGGTTTGTTCGTTACCGTTCTGGAGGTCAGTAATGATCGAGTGGTGAACGTCTTCTTTCTGTTCCTGAAGGAAGTGATAACTCACGGCATTCAGAGTATACGACCGGAGCTTATGTTCCCTCAGGAGGACCAACAAGAGGTCAAACTGAACCCTTCCCTCAATATTAATCACTTTGTTCTCTCGTTTTCCCATTTGTTTTGACTGAAGAATAGTTTTCCTGCACTTTGTCTGCGATCTCTTGATCCGACCCAAGAAGGGAAAGGTATTACATTTGATTGTCATCGCTCTGTCTATAAGGTATCCCAAATCAAAGTTCTGTATATTATATCCGGTCATCAAATCGGGATCGCATTCCCGCACAAAGTCTGACCACGCGTTCAGTAACTTCTTTTCGTCGTCAAAGCACTTGACAACTGTGCCAACAATGGGCGCGCAGTCATGTAATGTGAAGATCACTTTAATGAAGGGATCTTTTTGTCCCTGAATTATGACATAATTAGCGATTTGTATCACTGGATCTATTTCTGGCTCTGGAAACACACCTTTCCTTCCGGCGCACTCAATATCAAAGCTCAACACCCGAAGCGGTGCGATCTTAGACCACTGGCCTTCGGGTTCATAGGAAATGAATTTATTATAAGCGATGTCTACTTCCAGTTGGCAGCGACTGACCATATCTTCGGGTGCGCGTATAGTGTAGGCACCGGCAGGCAATTCAATCCAATTACAGCCGACGACATGCGTGTCGACCATAAATCTGATCTCAAACTCAATATTACTTTCGTAGGACTGAATGCCTTCCGCAGAGAACGCACTGTTCTGTGAGAGGATACGAGCGGCCGGTGCTATAAGTCTGGGCAAAGTCATAGTGATCTTAAGGAACGGTATTTTTACATTTCCTTTGAACCCATAAATGGATTGTTTGCTGACGACCTCAACGGCCAAAACGGCGTTCTCTATGTTCTCAGCGTTGGTTCGCATGTCTTGAATCACATGTTTATTGAGTTTATCCATAAATGAATTGCAATTATCTTTAGTAAAGCCTTTCGGCGCCGGTATATAGAAATAAGGGGCGAACCCATGGATATGACACATCACTGACACACCGTTATCAGTGACGCCAAACATCCGCATAACGGGTGCGACACCGCTCTGAAGGCCAGGCATTCCCTTTCTGGCGGTCCCGACGTATGAATCGATATCTATTTGTTGGAAAACTATTGAATCGGTTTCGGGATTCACTTCACTCCTCTCCGGACGACTCCATCGGCGATTGGTTGCAGTGGTTTCGGGCGCAGACACTGTTGGACAACATTGAAGTCAATAAAGAGTTTGAGCACTGAATTGAATGATTACTTACAGAACTCGTCGATGCCTTCCATGTCTTCGTCGGCCATTTCCTGTGACATATAATCCATGTCCTCATCCATAGTCTCCTGACTGTCCTCAAAGTCTTCATCGTTTTGATGGTTTGGTTTAAACTTCTTCTGGTTTTGTGAATCATTTGACTTTTGATTTGATGAAAAACTCTTTGATTTGGTGAACGTCTGGGTCTTTGGTTTGTTCCCAACGGCGAACCCCTTCTTCCGGTTATCCATAATCAGGGGCTAAATGTAAAACACAATTAAAACGTTAAACAAAACCAATGTTTGAATGAATGTCACAATTGGTTACACTTTTGGCGCAATTTATACGTAATTTTCAGTTACAGTGAAATCCATTGCATTTTAAATGAAGTTTTGATTACAAAATGAGTTTTAATTTTAAGTAAATATTTTTGCATTAATTAATTGAAACTAAAATTGAGTTTATAATCAAATATTGAATCAATTTTTTCAATGTTTTAATTGTTTTTCATTTAAAGTAATATTAAAAGTGTTTGAAATGCATTCAAAAATTTTGTGGGATTATGATAATGCGTAAACAAAATGCGCAAGGTGGTGCGCAAGGTGGTGCTAAGGTGATGCTCAGGGCTCAATACTCAAGTACTTTCAAAGTTTTCAAGTTGAAAATTTCAAACCTGTTTTTCCATTCAATTTAAAGTCAATGTGTCGACAGTTTCGCCCCTTTTTGGCACTCAAGAGGTTGTGATGAATAATATCATGGATTCAAATGAAGACATCTTTCTATACGAGACACCAATCACTTCACCACTCAATGAGTCCCTCATATCCTTCACACCAATAGATTCAGAGCCCTTCGGCTCAAATTCAGCCAACAGTCAGGCCATGGATTTGATGGACATTGAGAGACAAGTGGACATCACTTCACCCGCAACTGATTCAACGCTCAGACAATTGAACAGTGATTTCGGGGAAAGCAGTCACCAGTCCATACCCGAGACGTCCGTTTGGTTTAGAAGACATTTGGTGTCGGGATTTGCTGCCAATCCAGTGGCCGACGAGAGCACTGACAATAGGTATACAATGCTAATGAAGTGTTTGGCAGAACTGGATGGACAGCACTTGGAGTTGATTGGTGTCGAACAGCAGATCCAGTCATTGGCTCTCAAGTGTAGAGTCATTCGGGAAAACATTGATTTGAAAATGGATTCAATTCATGAGATAATCAATGAATTGATTGCAAACCCGAAACAAACGGCACAAAAACAAACGCAAACAGATCTCAAAGACCCAGAAGTTTTAGAAACGAAACCCATT
>JAQGAT010000166.1:0-50435 GCA_034687845.1 Pantelozetes paolii
AAAACTTAAATAACAAAGATTTTATTATCAAATGAAATTTCTGTTCCAAACGACATTAATTAAATAAAATCCTGATAGTTTAATATGTAGTTTAAACTGATTATTAATACAAATATTAAAACAACAATACTTTTACTCCTATTTTTATGGGAGACTATCACTTCATCGAAAATTATATCATTGAATCAATTATAACAAAATCTAAATATCTTTAAATAAATTTAATGTTTTAACTCATGAGTCATAACATTAAGAAATATTGACAATAAATATAAATTAAATGCTTAATTATCTGTTCTTGCTAAAGTAATTACATTTCATTCTTTCGATAATATAATTTTTGATGAAATTATTTTTGACTGTATTTTTATAAACAACTTTAAATATGATGCCATTATATGATGTGATTTAAAATTGATTTTAAAATCATTTTTTATGTCTGTTTTCGACGGAATTGTTATTTTTCTTTTGAAATACATATTCATATATCCATTGAACAGTAAAATATATTTTATTTGACATTGATACTAAATCTCTATTCACATACTGTACTTTACAGCCAAATGTTGTGAAACGTAAATCAAATCAAAATGATTTCACATTATTTAATCATTATTACTATTGATATAATATTATCCCTCATTAGTTATCATTACTCATCGGATAACCAAATAAATAACAAAATTGTGTTTTCATTTCATATTTGAATACTTTTGTACTCATATATCAATAAAATTGATTTCCGAATCATTAAAAATATTTTAAACGATAAACCTTTTAATATTTATTATTTATCAAACCTATTATATATTGATATAAAATCAAATCAATTCTAAAATTATTATTAGTTTGTCTTGATGTAACTGAAAAGTATTTCATAGAATAATCAACCTTGTTACATTTTATACTTTAATTCTTATAAAACCATTATTTTGAGTTATGTTTTCTAAAACTAAGTAAAGGTATTAAAAAAAATGAATTTAACTGTTGTTGAATATGTTCCTGCAACAAAATGTTACACAATGTTACATTGGTCACTTTTCTAAATAACTGATTATTGTTCAGTAACTTTGAAATGTTTTCTTTGTTTTGTGAGTTTATGTTAACTTTTTAGTTAAATAAAACTTTCAAAAACACTGAAAGCATTCAATCATGCGTTCACTAGAAAATACTGTCTATTCCCCTGAAAGTACCGGAAATCCCCCTTAAAATAAAATCTTTTGTTTACATCATTTACTAAGTATTTATAAAACTGAAAACATCTTTAATAAAACAAATGTTTTCAAAAATCGATTTTATTAAACATAAATTCCTTTTAGTTATCAATAAGTTATACCCCTTTACGACAACAAATAATCATTAATTTAATAATAATTGCTTTGGTTTTAGGAAATTAATAATTTTATTAAATATTAAAATATCAGTAATTATTTTAAATTGAATTATAATATCAATACATTAGTTATAAAAGTATTGATATTACCAGGATTACTCACATTATGTACAGATTCCTACGAAAAACAAAATACATTTCTCTTTTACTTTCTCATTTCGACTGCGCTTGATGAACTTTGCTTAAATATTATTAGATAAAAGGTTTTCCCCTATTGAAGCAAGGTTATTATAATGTTTAATCACTGATTGAGTCATTAATAATCAGTGGTTGTGACAAACTATGATATAAATTAAACAAAACTAAAGTTTAATACAAATTAATTTGATTTGAAAATATTAATGACTTTTCTTAAGCAAAACTATAATCACTTGTTTAACAAAAATATCCGAAACAACTAAAAACAAAAAACATCTGAAATCTTTGGAAAATATTTTATTCACTTATTTTATTAAATTTTATTTTTAGAGTCTTTTGAACCAAAAATTCCTATAAAATACATAAAGTGTTAAAAATAAGATTTAATTTCACAAATATTTGACACAAATTCAACGAAGAATACAAAAATGATTTATCAATAGATTTATCGACGGATTTGTGACAAAATCTTTTCAAAAGATATTGAATTGAATTTTTCACAAAAGTCTATATTTTATTGATTATAGAGAAAGGAAAATAAAATTCAATTTCTTTGTTAAAACATAATTTTTTATTGCATTTAAAGAAATCGACAAAAAAATTTCAAATTCTTTATTAAAAAACCAATATTTGTTTGTCATTGTTGTGTCAAATAATGATTGATTGGATATTATTTTTTCATATTTCATGCAAATCATTGATAACTAATTGTCAATTAATAATTGATTGTAATCGCAGAGTGTGGGGAGAATTGTGGGAAACACCTTAGGGTTGGCTTACTTTGTATTGTTTGCAAACATTTTAACAATCAGATGATGTAATTAACAATTTTTTAATTGCTTTAAAGCTTTATTTTTAATTACTATTTAATGAAAATAGATATTTGATTAAAAGGATACAAATATTTCAAATATTTTTATTAACCAAAATCCCAGGTTATCTCTAATTTACTAAAATATATTTAAATTAAATTAAATTTTTATTTAAAAGCGTTTTTATATGCAATCGATTGAAACAAGGAATGAAATACTTTGTATAAGTTTTGACTCACTTTTAAAATGACATTTCATTTAATTAAGTCCTCAGTCTTTTGACATTATTATTAATCGCTAACAAAATATTTTTTACTTATCTCTTGCAATAATAACAAAATTTTCTTTGAAAGCATTGAAAAATATATCAAAAATAATAGCTCAGGGAAATGAAAGTGAAAGTGATATTAAAACCTTTGCCTAAAATCCTTTTAAATTAATTGATGTATTAATACCGGGGTTTCAGTTAAAAATAGTCGTACATCAATAAAAATGATCAAATATTTTGCCCCAAATGAAAGTAATTTGCTATTAATTGTAAATTCATTTCATAATCGTTGTTATGATTTTATTTGGGGGTAAATTTTCGTACCGACTATTTACGACTAAAATCTCCTGTAATATCAACAATACATAGCATAACGACATATTAAATGACATTTCATATCTAATTACAATAGCAATCAAAGACAGGAACTATTATTTTGAGCGAAAATATTAATTTGAGTAAAAGGTTATGATATTTGTTGTGGTTTTGATACCAATAATTATAATTTGTATTATAATTGATATTTTATACAAAAACCAATCTTATTGTTACGAAATGTCTGTTTATCTTACTTTTCATAAGAAATCTTTGAATTAAATGCAAATATAACACAAAAATCTGAAAAATATCAACATTTCTTAAATCTTCTTAAAAAATATGATTTAAAATTGTTTTGAATAATAAGAATAAGTATTCCTCTCAACGAAAACCACTTTCCCTTTTGTGAACAAAACATTTATAAAAACTCTTCAAAAATGTTATAAAAATTTATGATTTATTTGAAAAATATTAAAATTATAACAAAAAGTCTTCATTTGAATGAATACTTATTTTGAATACAAAATACAATATTTTATTTCATATTTTTCATTATATTTAGTGTTTTTTGAATCAATTCTTAAAAATATTTATTCCAAATATAAAAACCCATTAATCAAGATGTCGTCAAAGGGGGTGAACCGATGATATTCAATACATTGAATCTTTAAGTATGACTTTAATTGACGCAAAATATCATTTTATTTATATATTGATACTTATATTTATCTAAAGTTATCAATTTTACATTTCTCATTTTGTTGCACTTTATGCTGTTGCACTTGCATTTATCAATTACCAATTAGATAAAATTAAATGTTCATGATAATATGCAGAAATATTTTTCGATTGAAATTTATATTTTAATTATAATAAATTAGTAATGTCATAGTAAACATTGATACAAGGTTTATTTGTTTAAATATTTTATTAGTTTGTGTATAATTTCAAAGAATATCATAATAACAGTCATTTATAATCCGGAAAACGGTTTTACTTTTTAAACACTTTTTTAACATTACTTTAAATAGTCTTAACATTGAAAACACCATTTCATTAAACGAGTGTTCAATTGGAAGATGTGTTTCAAATGTGAAGACTATTTAATGAAATGTAAATAAATTGTTATAAAAGTTAAAACCGTTTTCTGAACTCTCAATCACTGAATGTTTTATCTATTTTTTAATTTTTTGACATCAAATAGTAAATTACGACCTTGTTGATTTCTTTAATAATAACCATATTAAATAAACTCCTTTGATATTTACCATTGATTTTAAAATACTGTATAAAAGTGAGGCAACGGGTGTGCGAGCGGAGCGGCAGCGGCGGAGAAACGGACACAAAATCAAAATTAAAACTTTTTATTCACTGTTGAGGAAAGGGTTTACAACTGCTTTCATTCAGTGCTCAGATAAGAATGAGTTGTGAGTAGTGGAATGTGTAGGTATAGGGATTAGGAGGGGATTACAATTGGGGGGGATTAGCTAGAAGTTGTAAATAGGGGAGATAAGTAGGTCAGGGATTAGTTCTGGGAAAGGGTCAATGAATTGGTGAGAAAGGCAGAGGAATTGCTGTTCTCGGGCCTCAAAAGTAATGACAAAACGAGTCATTCATTCAAAAGTAACTTATTTTTAGTTCACTTTTTATAAAAGCTTGAAAACCAAACCCAAACCCAAATTCAAATCAAATGATCTGTAAAAACACATAAATTTAGAAAAATTGTTATTTTTAAAAATAATTGCATAAATTTTTCAAAATATTTGATTGAAGTTCAAATACAAACGTATAGTTATTTCAACTCATACTTGATGCAGGGTAAGAATCCATGCGCTGTGAACTGTGCTTCAGCAAAGTGTTTTTTAAGGGGCAGCTATCTTGGTAATGTTCCAAGATAGCTGCTCCATTAAGAACATTTTGCTGAAACACAGCTCACAGCGGATGGATTCTTACCCTGATTTGATAATAAATATCACTTGTTATCTGAAAAATCACTAAATATACTGAAATATTGTTTAAAATAAAATTTAAAATAAAAAGTTTTCAAAATATGTGTCTATTCTGATATAAATATTTTAATAATCATAATCAAGATGCATTTGGTTCAATGATATAATGATGATTATGACCGAAAGTGATATTAAGCGGTGTGTATTAAATATCGGTTGACCAGGGCGACATATTTTAATTTCATGTATTTATATTTATTTTTCAAAATTAACTCAATTTTAATATCAATAAATGACTTAAATATCACAAAAGACCTAAAAATACAATTTATTAGATGTCTTTCAATATTAATGTTTACATTGAATTTATTTGTTGCAAACATTTCATTAAATAAATGTTAATAACGTATGAAATATTAGTCACAATGTTAGAGATAATATAAATCAGTTTATATTGCATTCAATTATATAAATGATTGAAAGAGTTGGGAAAATATAATGGGATTTAAGGCCTATTTGTAAACATAATCCCTATTTTATACATCTTTTACTTTTATTTGTTAAGACCTTTGATTATTAGAAGAAATATACTTAAGTTACTACTAATGAAGAATTTATTACTTTAAAACCTTAAGCTTTAATCCTAAGTAGCGCACAAAATATACTCTGTAAGCTTAGTTACAACTGACCTTACTTCAAAATCAACTCTTTTTAATACATTTAAACTGACGCTCAAAATGAGGAAAATCTACAAATGATAATTAAATTACTATAAAATAATAGCATTTTGTAACTCTCTATCAGAAAGATTAGTGTAAGATATTCTATAGTCTCCTAGTTCATATTGTTTTCACTTCAAGTGTTATAATTTTGAGATCAAATTAAATTATTACACAAACATTGCAATAAAAATATTATTGAAAACCATTAATATATGAATTCAATTATTAATTCTTAATTATTGAAGACATTGAAGAAAATAGTGAAGTATTTTTTCAATGGTGCGTCAAATTAGAGACATTTCGTTGTCGTCGGACACCATAGCTGTCATTGAATTTTACTTACAGTTAATTTAAGCTCTCATTGAAATGTTATAAAGAAATATATTTATAGGAAAAGTAGTGAACAATATCTGAAACAAAATATTTTCACAAAATATTTTGAACAAAAATTTCTCAATATATGAGTTAAGAATAACTTTTAATGAATTTTTGATACGTGAAATGAATTTTCACTGAAAACAGAAATATTGTTTAAATTTCTGCTTATATTAAATGCATTTCATTTATACTGTATCTCAAATTGAACTGATTTAGGAAAACCATAAAAACTGATTCCCTATTAATAATGTATGAAATGATAATTTAAACCATAGATATGTGAATCATATTTCACAATCTTTGGCCAAAACATAGAAATAAAAATATAATGATTGTAAACAAAAGTGATTTTTCTTTTTATTGTTAAAACTATTTCACTATTTATGAAATATTTTCAGTCCTTTTGTGGTTTGAAATGAATTACAAATTATTGTCATATATTCTGTTGTATTGATTAATTGTCTTTAAAATTGAATGTAAAATACATTTATTTTTTATTTTCAGTTACATTGCAATCGTTTATCCATTAAAGCCTCGAATGACTAAAAGAAAAGGTAATGAAAATGAAAATGAATTGACATTTAAATAAAAAATAATTAATTTTAATTCAAAGCTATTACTAATATAACACTTGTGTGGACATCGGGTATAATCTTCGCAATGCCTTGTCTTGTCTTCGCTCAGACACTCACTATAACTCACGGCCCAAATAAGATCCGTACTATTTGTCTGCTTGAATGGCCAGACGGTCTCACCGGACAATCGCAACTGGATTTTATGTAAGCAATGATTAATTTATTTAAACGTCAAAATTCAATACTAATAGTGAAATGAAAAGTATGTTTACATTTGAAAAAATAGTAATACTCTCATGACTTTTGCCATCGATTTGGCTCTTAAGATGTCAACAGAAATATTGTTTATAAGGATTTGAAAGAAGTGTTCAATTAGTTTGTTATGAAAAGTAGTCCCAAACGACAAACAAGTGATTAAAGTAAACCATTAATAATCTTTAATTTGTTTGTCGTTATTACCACTTATTATCTTATTTTGTTGGACACAAACATTAATTTAATTTTTTCTTGTATTTTATTGAAACTTATATTTTGTTGTCATTTTTGAAGTAATAATTAATTGTATTAATATTTAATGTTTGAAATTTCATTTCAATGCTTAATAAACACACTTTCTGTTGACATCTTAAGCAATGAAATCAATGGTAAGTCATAAGAGAATAAAACAATACATTCTTTAGACATAAAATTAATTTTTGTTTTCATTGATTAAAACAAACAAAATATAATGAAATATCTTTTTAATTACAATTTTGGTTCACAAACTGAACCATAAGCTTGTGTTTCATTGAGTGTGTTTAGCACTTAAATCATAGTTAAGTGAAACTAAATTCAATTAATAAATACAATGAAAGCTTCAAAACTGACTTTGAATTCATACCAACGATAGTCTGAAATACAGTATAAGACTTTGCATTGATTTCCAACTGAGAAACAATGAGTAAAACAAACAAAACATAAAATGCTTTTATTGTGTAATATATTAATCAAATTATTTACGGATCGATCAAATGTTTGGTTTTTATGTTTACATCAATAATCTTAAGGAAACTATTTATTCTTCAGCCGTTGTTGACATCAAATAATTTTCAATTTTGTTTATTTAACATAATTTCAAACCAAAACACAATTAATCATTGAATGACAAAATAAAAAAGTGTTTAAACGTTAAGGAAATCAATCGATTTGTTAGTTCTGTTTAATCCAATAATCAGGGGTTTATGTGTTTTTGTCAACAGGGGATTCAATTTATTAGGTTCTTACTTGTTAGAGCGATATATTATTGTTATCCAGACTATTTTACTTATTATTTAATATTTAAGCATGTATAAATAACAATTTTTAGAATCTTCGAGCTATTATCACTCAAACATTAATTTTAAACAATTTCAATAATATGTGAAAGGTTTTTATTTATAAAAAACATTTTGTAAGGAAACTTTTAAATAATTACCCAGGATGAAGATTTATTTTTTTAATGTTACATTTAGAGCATTCAAATGAATTGTATACACAGTGTTTAATGTTCAAACCCTGATCGAAACAAATTATCCCAGGGTAATTGTATTGTACAATATTGTGATGTAATTTTGAAAAAGACTATTTACTTAATATTACATTCATCTCAACATCTGTTTAATGATTAAAACAACTTTTATCTCAAGTCATGTCATCTCTATTTGTATTATAACTAATGAACCGAAACTCTAATTAACTTTCAGTGAAGTCTGAAAGTGAAAGCAATATAATTATAAATTATAACGAATTTCCATCTCTATATAATTGGACATGAGCTTGGTTATTTATTTCATTATTAATTCAATTTGAATGATGTGTTGACAGATATAATATCGCCTTTTTATTGCTGACATACATTGTTCCCCTGTCGACAATGGCTATCGCTTACTCATTAATGGCCAGAGTCTTGTGGGGCTCTCAGGGGATAGGGGAGGGAAACGCCAACTATATTCAGCAACAAACCATCGTTAGATCTAAACAAAAAGTGGTTCGGATGCTTATTTGCGGTAAATAACTAAATGAATATTTTTTTCTCATTCATTTCAATCATAAATAAAATATTGGTTTCATTTCATGCATTCAGTGGTTTCTGTGTTTGGGATTTGTAAGCATTTGATCGATAGTTTGTTTGCACACAAAATATTAATTAATTTCAACAATTGTTTTCATGACATAATAGGTTGGTTACCTTACCATGCTTACTTTCTGCTTACTTACCAGTGGCCTGAAGTTATCATGTCACAATTTATCCAGCAAATATATTTAGGCATATATTGGTTAGCCATGGCCAATTCAATGTAATATACATTTTCTATTACTTTTCATTATTTCTAACATATTTTTCAATTAAGGTTTGATCCGATAATCCTTTTGGTTATGAATAAAAGGTTTGAATTTCAACACAAATTGAAATTTTGTACAAAAAATGACATTTTTGTGAAATATTTTATTTATGATAACATATTTAAATGAATCCGTTTTTGAGTGAAAACAAGATTCAAGAAAATATGTGAAAAATAATTTATTTTTTGAAAGCATTTCAAAATTTATGAATAAATTGTTTTCAAATTAGGTTTCGTCGCTATTCTTACAAATATTTGTCATTCAGTTGTGTCACAAACAGACAAATAAATGCTGATTTCGGGACGACTGCGACATTAAATAAACGGGTGATTAATACCCGGTCTAATTGTGACCCAGAAGTGGATCTCTAATATTTATCAACGCTTTCATTATCTCTCAAACAATTTATTTCACTTATTATTCTTAATTCAATTAATGTTTGAAATGTTTTATTGTCTGTAAAAAAAATAAATCATATTTCAAATGTGTTGAAAGGTTGGTAGAGCTACTGTACCTTGTTCAATTATGCGTTCATTACTGAACAGTGTACACTATAAATCATAACTTATGAATCATAAGATATATTTATATAATTCATAAGATCAAAAAAAACTAACCTTGATGATGCAGTCCTTTAGTCTCTGTTTAGTGTAATTCGGGTGATATTTAGATCTTTTGTATTTATATTTCAATCATTTCCCGAAATATTTAACTTATTTTCAAAGCGTAAGCATTGACTGCATAGACATCTCATTAAAGTTATGTTTGCATAAGAGTTGACAAAAACAAAGCACTAATTAGATGGCACTCTATATAATACAGTCAAATCTTTCTGTTGTGTACAACTAAATGCGTACACAATAAAGAGCGTACACAACAGGGGGAGAAAACATTGCATTAGTAATTAATTATTTGTAAAGTGAGACCTTTTACCACATTTTTGTGCACATCAGGGGATTTTCACAACAGGGAGATACATAATAGAGATATTTGACTGTACAAACTAATACAAACCTACGGAAAATGATCTCTAAGTTTGGAAACAATACGGAAATACCAAAATAGCACCCGAATAACCATAAAAAGGTGAAATGACAGGTAAACTCAATTTAAAACATAATTAATTTGATTTTCATAAATAAATACGTTTTTAAAAATATTTTGAAATTTTAATGAAAATGATTTTCATTTTGATCTCTATTTCATATAACACTTGCATAACATTAATACAAAACAAGTGTAACAAAACTTTTGTTACAAAAGCCAACCCTTACTCTGAAATTGAGATTAAAATTAACTTTTCGTTCAATGGATTTAAACTTCAAATCATTTAACAAATAAAACATTTTTTGAACGAAAAGACAGTTTTTAATCATTTCTTTAATCATTTCTTTTGAGTTAAAAACCTGTCATTCCTTTCCTTAGATATACTGTAATAATAATTATTTAAAAAAAACTTTAATAAATCCTTCAATGGATTGAAAGTCAATCATATTTTTATACATTTCCAGTGTTTTGAACTAAAAATAAAATATAATTTTATTTTGCGATCATTTTTCATGTTTTGTGTCATTTTTGCAGAAATAAGAAAAATGAAAATATTTTTGTTAGTATTTTATTGAAACTGTTGTATGAAATGCTATTTTCAACTCAAATAACTTTACTATCATTTTCTACCAGTGCTCGCATTGAGAGCATAAGGTGTCATATAATTAGATGAAATAATGATAAAAGAGTACATCTTATAAACAATTATTAATTTTTAAATTATTTGAAAGAAAAATGGATTTAATTTTACAAATATTTTGATTTTTTAACTATTTTTACAATTTGTTGTCAAATCTGCGTTTAGTTTAATAACAATTAATAGAGAAATGTATTTAAATTACAATTTTATATAATTTGTTAATTCATTGCATTCATTGATTCAATCGATGTCTTATCCGATAAAACAATTCATATGTTATGTAATAAATGATTAAAAATTGAAAAAGAAATAGATTTTCAATAATATTATTACAAATATTATGTTTATTTCAGTTATTTAGTGAACCATTGATTAATACGTCGGCACAAAACATGTAATACCCTTTCACAGTGTTATACTATTTTGATATAATAAAATTCAACATGTTCATCTTAAAACTCTAACGCTAACAAAGCGAATATAAATTAACAAGGTAATACTAAATATTGGTGTAATTGAATGCCTATTCTTCTGTTCACAGTATTTATAAATTATAACAATAGGTATGAAAACACATTACTTTAAACATTACATGAGATTCAAAGGAAATACAAATTTATGTTATTTTTTGATTAAAAATGTCTAAAAATTATTCAATTATTCAACAATTTTTAAATTATTATTAAATGTTTTGTTTATTACTTGATATCAATAGTAAAGTCAATGAATTGTGAAAATATAAGTTAATTTGACATTTGGTTACCAAACGGAACACTTGCGGATCGGGTTCATCGCTGAACCGATGGGACAGTTGAAGGTTTGGGAGAATTCGGCCAAATTTGAGACAGGTCCAATCACTCTGAACTGTGCAGGACTATGTGAGCCCACCTGCACTCGCAGCTTCAATACCTCGGGCCTGTATTTACCGCACCAGACATTTGCAGCACTGATCCAAAACAGTTGTTGTGGTGAATAACTGAGTCCCGGCAGTGGCTTCTCTGGTCCATGGTCATTCACCCATTCCTGGTAGGCCTTTTGTTTTGGTTAAATAAGGGTTATTTTAGTAATCAGGGGGCAATCAGATAAAAATTTAAATAAGATTTTATATTTTATAATTTATATTGATAAATTTTAAAATGTTATAAAAGTAAAAAAAACATCTCATAATATAGCTCAGGGAGGTTTTGATATCACTGTTCCCATTAGAGTAATAATTAAATTCAATACTTACTCTAAACGCTTCTTTAAGACCTCCGTTATCAGCAATATTTTCTCCCTGAGTATTGACACCATTTAGCTGTTTTCAAAAGATATTAAATCATTAGAGATAACACAAAAACAAAATTAAATATAATATAAAAATGATTTTTTTTTTCTTAAAGTGTTTACAAAATTATATTATATTTTGTTTAAAAGAGTTTAAAAGTTTTTAATATAATTTGTCATCATTTTTGTCTATTTTGAAGATTTGTTTCAATACTTAATACTTTTATTTCATTATATATTTTTAAAACTGATTTTAAGTAATAAAGAAATTATTTAATAATTAAAATATAATATAATATAATATTTTCCAAAAACTCAAATCATTTGTAATATAAGTCATAAGTTATGAATTCATAACTGAAAACATTTCTTGGAATTAAATCTTTTTCATTGTTTTTGCTGAATATTAATTAAATTTAGTTCAGGTCTGCACAATATCTACCAGTGCTTGCATATGGTAAGTATGGAGACTATTATTAATTTTGATGAAAAGATCAGTTTTGTCCTCAATATAAACCAAATATGCATTAAATCAAAAAAGTTTGTAAATTTTAATGATTAGTTGATTAGAGATATAATAAATGTTTCTGTCGTTTGAAAAATAATAATTATTTTCAGTTAATGAATAGAAAAATAAAAATGAATTTCAATTTAACTTAAATTTTATAACAAATAATAATTATTTCATCAAAATATTGAAATAAACAAATATAGACTTATTATTGGCTTATATTTGTGAAGCACTCAATAATTAGTAGTTAATTACAAACCTTTAATCCGTTTTCAGGAACGGTATAATTGCCGTACTGTTCAATAATACATTGCGCCCTTTCCTTGAAATTGCTATCCGTCTGAGAGTCCCACCAATTCTTGTTATTCCCGTCTTTGTCAAACTGACGGCCTATTAATCGATGGCTTAATTAGTTTTCAAAATCAATTGTTAGTATTGATTGCAGTCATACCTCTGTCATCAAAACCATGGGTTATCTGAACACAAATTAATTGAAAATTTAATCTAAATTTCAATCAATGATAACATTTACACAACACATACCTCGTGTCCGATAACAAAACCAATTCCACCGAAATTGAGATAACTATAAGAAAATTGTTGTTTTGATTGAATATATTATACTTTAAGTAATTATTTACTTTGGTTTATCTCTGCTGAAGAAAGAGCCCTGGAGTATACCGGCCGGGAATTCAATACTGTTTTCCAATGAACTGTAAAATGCGTTTATGACTACAATTCAAGAGAAAAATATTTCAATTAATTTTGTTTTCAATAATTATAATCAAATTCGTGTTGTGTTTTGTCATTACTTTGAAAAAGTGTTGAAATATATTTTTGGTTTAATTTTATAGTCACTAAACTTGTATTTTGTAACAAATTGTTTGAATATTTTTATTGTTTTCAGTTTATGATAACAAAATCTTAATTCAAATTGAATTGAAAACAAAATAAATGTCTAAATAAGTGTATAATAGTTTGAATTCATGGTCTGATCTAAAGATTAATTAAATTCTCATAAGAAATGAGTTCATAAAATAATTTCTTATTTTTAATCACGTTTTGTGTTAATTATAATAATTCAATGTCCGATGAGCTTAAGATAGTCTTTAATAGTAATTACAAGGCATGGGATCCCTTACCTGCAGTTTTTGCATGTTTTCTCCAACTTTTTAATGAAAACAAATTTATAAATATAAGTGAAAATAAGATTAATTGCAATCAAATTAATAATTATTTCACAAAAACTTACTCTCCTTTGATGTTTGGTTTTCTTAACTGATTGAATGCATAGTCATTAGACCAGCGCCGGATGTTTTGTACATTTTTGAAGTAGTCATTTGGGGTTAAGTCCAACTATACATCAAAATTAAATCATTGATTAACAAATTATTTATATATAATAATAATTGAATCGTTAATAAAGTGAACAATAATTTGAATACATTTTTATAAAATTCTGTAATCTTTTCGTCTTCTAATAACTCATTTGGATATCCGATGTAAGTGTTAATAGCGTGTGCTTTCTCCTTAGCTAAGGGTATAAATTGATAATTGAAATCATATACTTTGTATATCTCATAATAGAGTTGAAATACCCTTTTCTCTGGTTTGTTGATCCATCCAGTCCACTTTATCTAATATTTTAATGAACTCATTGTGAATATACCGAACCATTTCTAAAGCCTAAACCCATTTTCAATTATATTTTAGACTTATTTTCGCAAAATATGAGTAAACAGTGATTTCTTACGACTTCTTTTGAATCGCCTTTGAAATTATGTCTGATATAGAGGGACGAGAGGGCAATACCGAGACCACCGGTCAGGGATGACAGACACTGTTCCCAACGCGGCTCTTCTCTGGCCTGTCCGGTGATAACTGTATTGAATTCTTGTGCCAATTCTCTCCACTTTTTACCCAAAGTCACGAATGACTGTAAGACTACTCTCCATAACATATAATTTGATAAAACTCTGTTCACAAACCAATAAATCATTGAAATTATTGCTCAAAAATATCTTCAAAATTAAATACCGTTTCTCAGTTTGTGCGAGAAGTGTATCGACATTTCGTATGAAATTTGGGACATTTACTATCACTTCTTCACTATCAGGGATCTGATGACCCAACAGGGTATTGAAGTATTTATTCCATGGTATCTGTGGAAAGGGTTATTATGACGGATATAAACATTCTATTGAAAACATATTTAAAAACTTAATTTCAAACTAAAAATATCAATAAATCATAAAATCTGAAACCAATTTATAATAAAATATAGATTTTCTAATGATTTACGTCAACAACGACTGTATTTTCAATTTTGTTGACTTTAGGCCTAAAGTTAAGTCAATTTTATTTTTTATTTTCGTAACATTTAAATATAAAAATATTTTTAGATTATATCATCTCTTAAGCAATAAATTTGAAAAAAGTAATAAAAAGTTATGTTTTCATTGATTTTATCATTACTTTTAGTTTTAGTGCAAAAAATGTCAAATAACTCATACCTTTGGCGCTAATTTGGAGACTTCTGTGATATTCATCTTATTGTATAATAAGCTCATATTCCTTCGCTCTTCACGGGGGAGTGAATACTAAGGGGGGTTTCAATAAAAATAAACATTAGTTTGAATTTATTTAAAAAATTTATTATTAGATAAGACTTGAGATCATTATTGTTGTGATAATAGACTAACGTTTGCGAGGATTGTCTCAAACTTAAGGGTTTCCATCATTTCTTGTTCGGCATCCGATCTGTTGGCGCCCAACATGACAGCGCTCTCAACCATCAGTTTGTAATACCCGGCCACTGCTGTGTCGTTTAGCCCACGCAGTAAATAGCTCCTATCCGGCATACCTAACGACGCCTGGTCTATCTGTGCAGTCATTCAAACATTGATTTAAGTATTAATTGAATTAAAGACTAATAATTACATCAATAATATGTTGAGTGTTATTCCTGTAGTCCGGGGTCACCGATAGGTCAATAAAGATATCGTGACTAAAACCTAATTTTCTGAAATGTATTAATGTCTGTAACCAATCAAAGTTGTCTCCATTCCATTGGGTGCCCTTCAGCACTGGCCAACCTCCCAACCCCTCTAAAATCATTTGCATCGGAGTATTGCCTTGTTTTTCAATTTCATCTAAATTTTGAGAATTTTAATTAAAATGAATAAATTCATGGATTGTTATAAAGATTAAATAAATGATAACAAGAAAGCACATATTTATACCCAAATTCATGCAAGACTTATACATATTCTTCATTATTCCGAAAAAATTTGGTTCATTTTCTTCGGCAGTCATTTCAACCAAAACTGAAGTCAAATAAACATTTAATAAGTTTTTCGTCGTTTTGATACACATTTAAAATAACTATTAAATACCTCTGAGTTTGTTATTGAGTTCGTCCTGAAGGGTAGAAAATACTGTCATTGATGTCTTGTCATCGGGTATGACCTGACTGTCTACCCAACCCCCGCACGCAAACTGATAAAAATCATAATTAAAATGCATTGAAATTTAAATCTTAGTAATTAGTCCTTACCTGAAAAAAGTCATCACAAGGGGAGACGTTTTGATTAATATTTTTGATCAGTTCTGCGGCTATTTTCAGTCAGTTTTCAATCAATTATTAGTTGTTTATCACAAAAAAAGTTTAAGCAAAATATACCTGCTTTGACACACCCGGGTGTTAGACACACATCGCTATCGCTTGGATTTGAATTAATTGAATTTGAGTTCACATTTTCGCTATCTTTGACTAGTTGTTGGGCACTTGGCTTATAGTTTGATGACTGACCCAACTCTAAAATTAAGATTTAATTAATTCATTAATCGGTTTATTAACCAAAATCTCAGACAATTAGTAAAAAATAGTTTTGAAAAAACAATTGAAAACTTTTGTTTCATTCAAATGTTGACATCAAATAAAATTTGAATACAATTTTGGTTTAATTAATTAACAGTCGAGTCATTGGTATTGAAAACAAAACAAAGTATTTTCAAAGTGATTACAATCGTTGACATCAAATGAAATGTTTTATTAATTAGTCTTAAATTTTATCTTTCATTAATGAGATCAATGACCAAATTGTTAACATTTTATAACTTTGCGGTATAGGGGACAGGGATGTGTGTAATGTTATTCAGACCAACACTTTTAGGGCTAAATAAAAAATATTTTAATTTATTATATCTTTTTTAGAGTTCAGACGTTTTAAATCAAACTAATTATAAAAAGGTGACAAAATATTGCTGTAAAGGAAACTCTAAACATAATTAACCTGTTCATTTAAGTGTACAAAAGTATTTTGTTGATAACAAACAAGTATTGAAATAAAATTAACCGAAATATATATGACATGAGATTTTACGACAAATTAAACTACAATTAAACTCAAATTCATGAGTGATTTGATTTAAAAACTGATAAATTTATTACAAAATAATGTGTTTTAAAGCAAATTATTTCGAAATTTTGTTATTCAATAAAAATCTTTGAGAAATTGAATGCAATTTAACTGAAAATTTAAAAACATTTCATAAATAGGTTTTAAAATTAATATATTCAAACATTTTTATCAATATTTTGTTGTTTTTTAGTTTATTTTATGAAACAATAAAAATGTTTAAAATATCTAAAAATACTAAAAAGGGGTTAAACAAAGAGAAATACTGTGTTGTGTACTCTCTTCCTAACCCTTTATCCACTGATGTATAAACTGTTATCAAATTCTTAACTTTCAAAAAGTAGTGAAAAACTATTTTTACAATTTTTGTTTGATTTTTGGATAAATATATTTAAATTTTGTTTTATTGAAAGGGTTTTAACGGATGACAAACAAATCTAAATAAAAGTAAAACAAATATAAAGAGTTTTCAATGTATTTCACTTCAGATCCAGTGATTGTCAACAAAGAATTGATTTTTAGACTAAATAATGAAAACAAAATGATATTTTGAAAGACCTTTTGTTGTATTGAATGTGTGATCAAATAGTTTTATATTTCATTTAATCGATATTTTTAATCAAAATTTACTGACATTTTCTTAAAGTTGTTTCAAATATTCAGACAAAAAGTTTTAAAACTTTTAAAACTTTTAAAACATAACAAATATTAATAGTTTTATAAAAATGTAAAATTAAAGCTCTATCTTAAAACTATCAGTGTAGTTTTTTAATTAATCAGGTTATTAAATAAATATTGATTAAATATTATCTATTCAGTGTAGGCAGACCTTGATCACTTTAATATTTAAATCGTAAATTTAAATAAGAGTTTATTTTGGGGTTTTAGATCGGACTCAAGAACTGTGGGCTAATAAAATTGAAATGTTTTTGGGAACGGGTATTAAACCCTTTCCTTTAATATAACGGATTCCATCGGTTTGTTAAACTTATCTTTATTTATAAAAATTCAATCAATTATTTGTAAAAATATTTACTTTTAATATCAATTGATAAGAAATTAATGAATTGAAGACAAACCCAATTGATTTTGATAATGATATCCAATGAATGCCAGCGCAAAAGTCATGGCAATGCACATGACTAGAGCTATGACTGCGATCGCACAAAGGGATCGCTCCATCCTTGTCCTTCTGTTCCACCAAGGTGGATTCCTATAACAAATATAAGTGTAAATTTGACAATATTTGACAATTTTGTTGAGAAAAGAGATTAAAATGAAAACTTTAAACATTAATATTAACTCTAACTTTGATTTTGATTTCTTAACCATAATATCAATAAAAATTGCTGACTCTTTGCTCAGCGTTTCTCTTAAGAGTTGTTTTTGCAATTTTGATGAATCCATAGTCAATGCAATTGATTTGAAGTTGAAAACAACATTTAATCAAATGACCGACACTTCAGATCAATATTGAAAGTGAAATATGTATTCAAGTATTGGTTTTTTGAAACTGAATATTAATAAATGTCAGAAAAATGATTGCAAAAAAAGTTTTCAGTTTTGGTTTTAGTTTTTCATTTCAATCGGTATTCACTTCAACACGAAATTCAGGTTTTCTTGAGATCTCTTCTCAACAGTAAAGTGAGTCAAAACATAATAAAAGGCTTCAAAAAAAATATTGGTTTTGATCACAAGTGGCCACAAAATACCTGATTTGACACAAATTCGTTGAATAAATCAAAACTAAGGTCTCATCTCTTAATGTATTATATTTTGCATTCAAATAAATAAATCAAAACTTTATATTTCCTGCACTTAAGAGTTGACATGAATTGAAAAAACAAATCACTTTTTCAGTTATAATAATCGTTTAGAAAAACATTTGAATTCATAAACAGTTGTTTAGATTTTTAGCTTAATTTTGTGAAACATTTGTATAAATTTTAAAAATAGTTATTATTTCTTAGCATTTCATTGCAATTATTGAATGAAATAAATTGAAATCAAAACACAATTTCATTAATTGAAATGATTTCTTGATTACAAATGCGATAACAAATGAAAAGAATTTTCAATTAAGTCCTCATTTTTGTGTACAATTGAAAGGATTTGTATTAATAACAAAAATGAGGAAAATTTTACACAAAAATACAAAACATTTATCACTTTTTACATAAATTTTTTAAAATAAAATGTTTTTGTGATTAATATTTTATAAATCTTTAAACAAGAAAACTATTGATAAAAGGTCTCAAATGTTAAGTAAAAATTACAAATCGTGTAAAAAGTGTTATCTTTTTCACTGAATTTAATTTCAATTAATTGTTTGGCAATAATTGATAATAAGCTGTAGGTCTGGCTCTTCCCTATTATACCCCCTGAATATCTTAATCAATGATTTTTGAATCCACTTCAAGAATATTTGTAAATACATTTGAATTCACCCTCTTTTGAGTCCAGATTGCGATAAAAGTGGGAAAACCGTAGGTTTTTATGCAATTTTTATCATTAGATAACTGAACATAACTTTCAACTCGTGGGCACAAAAATTTCATTGAAATAAAAGATTGTCTTTAAGTTTAAGAGACGATGTGTTGGTTAACAATTACTGAATGACATGAATACTAATTAATTTTCATTAAAACAAATAAAATATTATATAATTATTGATATGAAATAACATTACAATTGTTTATACAAAAAAAAATAAATTAAAACTAAAATGAAATTAAGGTTTTCTTTGAGACAAAATCACTCGACTTATGACGCCTTTGGTTATCAATAATAAAACAAATATTGATTGCAATTAATAACTCAATTATACATTGATATCAAAGATAAGTAATTAATGTTTTATTTTGTTTGCAATGCTTACCACTGGAGATAAGTCTTCTTAATCGGTCGCAAAGTATTTGATGACTTTTTGGTGGTTTGCACTAATTGTGTGACCAGTGCTGTACCGTTACTGCTATTATTGCTATTAACTGTAGGCGAAGACAACTCTATTTGATTTGAAGTCATAATTTGTCAAACAATTACACTTTAGGTTAATATTCACAGAAATTAAACAACAATTTATTGATTCAATGATTAATTTGTTTTGTTTTGAAGAAAATCAGTAAAACTTTTACAAATAGTTTATCCGATCGTAAATCTGATGAGAAATACCCCTTTGAATGCAAGAGTTTTGAGAAATTGATTTGCTTTTAAACCCCTGATTGATATGAATTGAAAATAATTACCAAACGTTTGGACAATATTTTTGCATTTGATTTTGTTTGGGAACAGTATTTTATAAATTGATTGGGAAGTCATGTCTTTCAAAATAAATTGCTTTCATTGAAGTGACAAAACTACTGAACAAAAGAGTTAAGCGATCGGACGGTTGGCTCAACAATTAAAGTCTTGTGACGACAGTGTTGTCGACATTTATCATAAGTCATAGTCGGGAGAAGTAGAGCACAGGGAGCACAAGCAGTCCTTCACAATAAATCTTATCTACTAGTGTCCAATGCACTGTAAGGACAATACGAGTGGTCAATAACTGATATCATATATATTGACGACAAAACACTTAAAATAGGAAAGAGATTAAGTGATCAATGATTAGTGGGTTTGGGATTTACCTCCCAATCAGTACTCACTAACTCTTAAACTACTTTTTTCTTTCAATTTTTTTGTTAATTTCTTGTGAATTACAAAACAATTGAGTAAAAGCTTTAAGTTTGGGTTTAGTGTCAATTAAATGTGACACTGGATATAGCACTGGTATTTCATCGATGTATGTTTGATGTGATGACGATAACACAAATAATATTATTGACGAATACAAGGAAAGCAAAGCAAAGGAATGGTATTTATATTTGTTTTCAGTGATCCTCAGTTGGAAACCAACTCTCAAATGCCATTTGTTAAAAGTTTAAAAGTGATGAGCACTGGTAGTACTGTAAGAGTTACCGGTGTTTGACTGCATTTGTCACAAATATTTCACATTTTTATAACAAATTTTCAAAATCCTTCACAAATGAGATATTATTTGAGTTTTTAAACACTGAATACTTTAATTATAGCTATTATTGTAAAATAGCTTTTAAAATCACATTAACTTGCTAATATATTCGTAATTTGAACAAGACGATTTTTCTAATATTGAGGATTTAAACAACTTATGATATTTGAAAACAACTCTTTCTCTCTGAGAGTTACTCATTACAACACTTTCTCTATTTTAACAATTTATACATAAATTCATTTGATTCTCAGGGGATAATAAATATAATAAAAAGGGGTATAAGGGGCACAAAATCCACTTAAATATTAGCTCAAATTAATTGCATTCTTCACACGAGTGTTAACATTCATTAATTGACAAATTTGTCTCTTTTTGTACATTTTGTTTGCTATAAAATCATTGAAAACACTAATTAAGCAAAACTTTGTGCAAAACAAATGAAATGAGTTTTGAATAGAAATGTATTATTTATGCAAATTATGTCTCAAACTTTTTGTTTGCATTTGCTTTCAAAGACAATAAACTTAAAGATTATTATTATATTTGAAATTTTGTAAATTATAATCTGAATCAACATAACTCTCATTGTCTATAAAAACGTTGTTTTGCACTCCTATTCAACAAACTTTCTTCAAACAACCCTTTCTTTAGATATGAAAACCATTACTGAATAATTAAAAATAAAAAATCATTACAAAATATATTCTGTTTTAAAGTCTCTCAACATTTACTGAAAGTGCATTTGAGTGCAAAAAACATCCAATACGTTCATCAAAACATTGAATTGATCATTAATACAGATAGCAAGCTCATATTTAAATTGCATACAGGCTAAAATTTCTATTCAAAATAATACCAACATTTAATTTAAAGCTTTATAAAAATGTTTTGAAATATTTAATTAAATGTTTGATAAAAGTATAAAAAGAGTTATTTATTATTATTTTTAATGATTTTTCTTGAGTTTAATATACAATACAATTGAATATTGAGTTCAAAACGCCTATAATTGAGGAAAAGTATGTCTTAAGCTCTGTGTGCGCACTTACTTATCTTAAAGATTTTGCTTGCTAGTTATATCATATAGTTAACCTTGATAAAATTTACAAAAAAAAACTATTACGATTAATTAAAAGAGAGAATACATGAATGAGTTTTAATGAAATGTAATTTTTAAAAATATGTTTTTCAATATTACTGTAATGACCTGTAAATGCATATCTAGTGTTGTAAAGTATTCCTTTCTAATTTGACCCTGCCTCAAATTATAGCCTCAAAAGAGTTTCATTTTTAGTCTATTGTTGTCCTAAACTGAGTTTCTGTATATTCTTCAATCCCTTCTAAGCATCAGCTCTTATGTTATATAAAACTTAATAAAAACTATTCATTTCAATTAAATACATGAATAAATTCAAACTTGATTGCATAGGGATTATGTGTCTGATGTCCAAAGTCAACAAATGAGCAAGGTCATCTGCTGAAGTATTTCTGCAGGGTTAGTAAATTTATAAGATCTTTAATATTATATTTTTGACCGATATATCTATAAATATATTCATATTAATATTCAGTACGTGTTCAGGGTATAATTAAACCCCCTAATTCAGGGGCTTTTCCGAAATATTTGATAAAATATATAAATTATGTAAACCACACAACGGTTTCCAAACGTTTTGCGTTTAATTACTATTTCTCTTATCTTTTAAATACTTTTTGCCACTGTTTTGAATGACACGAAACCTATCAGTCATTATCTGTTAATATTCCCAAACAAAGTAAAAGATATTAGTTTTCGAGTATTTGTCTCATTGTTTACAACTATTGATATGAGTCTTAAACATACTTATAGTGACTCTCAACCCAAAGGATATTTAATATCTCACAAAAGATTTTCAACAATATATTGCTTAATACTCAGTAATTAACTCATAATAGGAAGTGGTATATTGAGATTGGTCTTTTAATATTTCCTAACATATAGTGTTGAAACAGATCTTACACTTACAGAAAATGATGTAATGGGAAAGGGGTATAATCTCTATAGTAATAATCAGTTTGGGATTAGTTAGACTAGACTTCAAATCAGGTATTGAATATTAAATAAATATGTTTTTTGTAAAACATTATATTTTTTAATATTTTATTTGTGATAAACAAACAATTGATGTAAAATTCAGTGCAATTAATATCCAAATGTTTAAACATTTCTTAGAAAACAGAATAATATTCAATAATAAACTGAGATTTTGTTGAATTTTGAGAAGAAATTGTATAAATAGTAGGAATAGTAGGAATGGTATCAAAGAAACATTATTATATTTTAAGTAGTGTTTGAATTGTATTAATAAATATTCAATAGATTTAATCAAATAGTTGTCAATATTTTCATTATATTCAAAGATTTTTAATTCAAACACCTCTTCAAGTTTACCTGATCATTGAAGTGATTGGTAATACCTGTGATATACTGTATTATGATTTCAAAATTAACTCAAATATTGATTATAAACATAAAATTTATTTCTATTTTTATATCTAATAAAAATTGTTATAAAAATAAACCAATTGTTTGTAACTTTTGTTTTGTTTTGAAAACTTAATTAAATAAAAAATATTTGAATAATAGTAAACAAATGCAAACATTATTATCAAATAATTGAATGTCTTTGTTGTCATCACTTATAATAAAAATGATTCACAATCTTACTTTAGAAATTTCAAATGATAAAGGATTGTCTAAATTAATATTGTATTTGTAGTTTAGCTTGGTGAGTCAATGATGACCCCTGGGTTATAATATTTCCTTCTTTTAATTCAATATATTGAAAGCATTTTATAAATTAACACAAAATTAATATAATTTATATTTTTCTTATTTGTATTCAACTTTCAAACGATTTTGAATTACAATGTTTATACAAAACAGCCGAAGGGATGAGAAATATATTATATAATAATTAGATGTAGGGTCAAACAAAAGGAAGTAATTTGACCATAAAACTCGCCATTTTCAAGATTGCATTGTTCTGAGCCGCCGAAGGGGGGAAGTTTGCAAATCCTCCTGGGATTCAAAATCGGTCTAAATTCCCATTAGAATGGAAAAGGGAAAAATAGTTTCCCGAGGAGAGATGAAGTGAGCAAGGATATGTCACAAATATTTTTAGATTAAAAAATCCTAATTTTATATAATTTTAGAAATAAATTGATAGTTTAATTAATATTAATTGATTTGTCAATCACTTTAAACTGATTGAAAATTGAAACTAAAATCAAAAGCATTGAAAATTGCCCTGTTAAGTTGTGTGTCATAACTTATGACTTAAAAATGCACTTTTTAAATAATTTTATTGATTTATCTGAAGATTTTAATTAAATATGATAATTAAATAGAGACTAATATTACAACAAAATATATATACAGTATTTGTGTAAATTTTGAAAGGCTTTGAACAAATTGGACCCTGGGCCACATAACCAAATTGGACCACCGAACTAAACCGACCTTCAACAATTCTGATATTGTTATTTTCAAACTGATCCTGAATCTCTCAAACTGTATAAAGAGTTAATATACCAGTATCTCTATTTTGGTCATAAAATACAATATGAATGAAGTCATGCAAAAACACAAACATTTGTAAAGCTTTTTAAATGTAATTATTTTCATTGTTATTAATATTAACACAAAAACTAAAAAATTATAGATTTTTTTATTGTTTATTAAATTTTAAGCAATTTTTTATTGAACTGAAATTTGTTTTGATTAATAAAATCCCATTTTTATTGATATCTAATTTAGTACTGAATGTTATGAAACTAAAAAATGTCAAGAATTACTCAACTTTAGCTCATTTTATCAATTAATTGACCCAGAAATTTGTAATTCTCATAATTATTAAATATCAAATATTAGCCGGCTCTCCGGGCCTTTGGCACTCCGGTGTTCAAGTGCTCAAGGTTAACTTAAATTTGTTTGTCATAAAATATTGTCTATCGATTAGATTTGACCTCAATTTTGGTTCAATCAACTGAAACTGTAAAACACTTTTGATTTAAAATTTATTCATTTAAATGTGTCTGCTCAAATATTGTATAAATATATAAATGCCTAGATTAATTTATAATACTGTAGATGGTTTCAGATTATTTTGATAAATATCAATATACTCTGTATGTTTGTATTTAAGAATTTAAAATTTTAATCAGTTTCTACCTGTCCACAATTTATATACATATTATATAATTGAATGTAAATGTGCCCTGGTAAATGCACATATAATGAAGTACAAGTAAATCACGTAAAACTAATAAAGGTTTTAAAACCTCGTTTTAATTTCTTTTGATAAAAAGTTAAGATTTAATTCATTTTTGAAATTTATTTTAAATTAAATCATTTGTGAAATAAATTCAAAACTTGAATCAAAAACACAAATAAAATAATGATTTAAACGATAAAATGTAAAAATTGTATAAAAATTTACTTATTTTTAAATATTATAAACATTTCTTAGTTTTAGTTTTGAGTGAATTTATAATAAGTTTATAAATGATTTAAATAAATGTTGTTTTGAATTCAAATGTTTTTAATCTCTTCTATAATAACTTAATAACGAAATGATAATCAAATCAAGTGTTGACCAAAAGATTCAACGCATCAATGATTCAAAACTATTGCTTTCAAAGCACTTTAAAATGTGTAAAATAATATCTTCTTGGTCAAACGATTAATTTTAGTAAAGAACAACAATTTAAAAATATCTCTCATTATAATAATCGCAACAAAAATCAATTTTATTAATACATTTTTGAATAAAACTATTTTTGTTAATCTTTTCCCAAATTTTGTTTTGTATTGTAAGACAAGTAGAGATAAAATATGAAATTTTTAATTAACTGAAAATGCATTCAAATTAAGGTTAACAACGAAAACCTATATTAAGATTCAAAATATATTTTATGCAAATTTAATTGCTTTTTAAAGGCATGGATGGGATCATTGAAAAAATAATGAAAACACATATAAAACGGTAAAAATGATTGCAATTATTATATTTTAATCCATCGATAGTTCGTTGACATCCTTTCCACCAGTGTTTGTGAAAGTCATGCAATTATTATGCTTTAAATCAAATAATTGTCAAAAAGTGATGGTTTTATAAATAAAAATTGAAGATTAGATAAACTTTAAGTCAAGTCTAAGAATCACTTCCTTATTGTCTTTATTTTCAATCACTTTATGAAAAACAAAATACTGTAATAATTTTTATCACTGAATAAGTGTCACAAAATATTCTCATTTTAAATATCAGGTGAAAATAAATACACAATTTTATGTGATATTATTGGTATTTTTAGTCATAATTTTGTGTCAAATATAATGTTATTTTAAAAATAATTTCACCGAAAAATTGGTTTTGAAATGATATGAAAATATTTAACAAAAATATTTAATATTATATGAAAATAACAATCATTTTTGATGTTTGTATGAAAAAATAGTTCAATTTATAGCCAATTAGATTTGAAATGAAGTTATTTTTGTGTTTGAGTTAATGAGGCGTCAAAACTAAAACCACAATCAAATTTGAAATTTTATTGAATGAATGGTTAAAAATATTTGTGGTTTTCATCATAAAAATTGCAAATTTTAACTAAAATTCTTCACAAAAATAGATTATTTGAAAAAAATCTAAATTTAAAATATTTGTGATTTATTTCATTCAAAAGTGAATCTAATCCGGAACTTTTTAAAAAGTCATTTTTCCATTAATTTTTTAGTGAATAATTGGGGTTTGTTTTGAGCAAAAAATAAACTGAAGAACTGATTTACAGTTAAAATTGGTTTCAAAAAGTTTTTTTTTATGAAAACTAATGAATTCAAACGAAAAACGTGAATATATTTGTCAAACATGTCATGAATTTTGATGTAATTTTCTCTTCATTTTTAATTAAACCGTTCACTAAATTGAATCAAAAGTTAATCACAAAAAAAACAATAAACATTTCAATTATTTATTTCATTGGATACGTAATAAGCGTTAAATTTTTATATATTATATGTTTTAATTTAATAAATATTTTGTTAAAAATAAAAATCACTTTCCGTTTGAATACAAATTGATTGTCAAATATCAATAAAATAATCGCTATTTTGTGAGTAATTTTGCAAAATTTGCAAATTTTTACACATATTTTATATAAAAATTTATTTTGCAATTCATTTAAGACCTAAAATATAATCAATTAAGAGTTAATTCTTTGTAAAATTGATGAGATTTTCAAATTCATAAGGGGTTTGTAAAAACATCTATAAATAGTCATAAACCTTGAGTTTTGGTGTTTTATTATCTGATTAGTCGTCAAACTCTTGAAGTAATGTAATATATGTTTATTGAAAAAAGTTAATAATCTGTAATTAATTATCATTTAATTTTGAAATTAAAATCATATAAATTCTAGCCCTGGTAATCAACTTTTTATTTTTAATCTTGTTTATTTTTGCCATAAATACAAAATATGAACAAAATATTTATATATATGTTTTTATATTTTTCTTAAAATTTATATAAAAGAGACCAAGATAAACTAAAATTATACTTATAATAAAATTATAAATCAAAAAATACATTGTTTAAAATTCAAACAAAAATATAATAAATGAATAAAAATAACAAAAACCTAAAAATGATTTTTTCATTCAATGTCTTACATTATATAACATTCAATAAAGCTTTGAAATTCATTGTAATTTCAGTTTTCATTATCAAAATATTTATTTTTTGGAAATTTTAACGATTAATGCAATCATTATATTCTTAACAATAGTTTTTCACAATAATTGAAACATTGAAACATTGAAATGACTAGAAATGTCTTATTATATGAAAAACTTTAAACATTTAAATCTATTTAATCACAAACTCAGTGGTCTGTGTCCGGGCATTTCAAAATCCTTGACATTTCATTTAAACTGATTGTCAAATAACTTATTAACAGTTTTTCTCATTCAGACAATCATTAATTGGGTTACACTTTAAAAGCAGTGTTTTATTATCAAAAGTATTGTAAAATTGATTTCATTTTATTGTTGTTTTCATTGCATTGAAATTGAAATTTCTGTGAAACTAAAAACTAATCATTAATTTTGAACTCAATCAACAATTTTTGATAAACCCATTGATTGCTGACAACTTTTATTGTTAGTGTGGGTAAAGTGAAACCAAGTCTAACGTCAGATAATAATTCAAAGATTTTTAGTTTTTTAAATTTAAATTTTCATCAATTTTAAGGGGGATTTGTGTTTTCAAATGCAGACATTGTTGAGTGGTTAGAGGAAGCTATGGATAAAATAGACTTTCATTTAAATCATTTATAAATATATTTATAAACCATTAATAATTGACTTTTAGTTGAATCGATGTTTTGTGTATTAATAGATAAACCAAACCCTCAATTATAGTCCTGAGGAAAGGGTGTAATTTCCTCAGAACTCAAATGTCTTATTTGTATTTATTTTGTGTTTAATTTTTAAAAATAAATTTGCATTTAATCGCAAATTAATGTTATTTTTATAAAAATATATTTTTATTATAATTTTCGAAATATTATATAAATTCAAATGAAATTGAGTTCAAATAAACTGGAAATCAAAAACTAATTTTATTAAATATAAAATCATCAAAATTGATTTTAATCCGGATCGTCTCAAATGGTTTATTCAATATCATCATTAAACTGAATGGATATTAATACTGTTTATATTAGAGCACCTGATGGTTAACAACAGATCACTCACGGAATTACACTATTTGTGCAGAGTTTTCAACTAAAATAATACAATACTATATCTCTTTTTGATGGCACAGACAGACCGTCACAGCTATACACACACCGGAATCAATGATATGCACAGACATTGTTGTCATAAATACACTTCAATTGAATATATTTTCTACACTTTTGTTAAAAAAAATAAAATTCATGTTATATTTTGAACTCAATGTAAAATAAAAGTAGTTTTCAGTCATTATTTAAAATTTACAAAAGTGTTTAAGGAATCAAAAGGTGTTTAGACTTAAGTATAAAACAACTAAAATAGAGGACAATAACGGGTGTAACGACTGTTCAGTTTTGTTACCAAACAATTAGATATTAATTGTAGAAATTGTTGGGATTGCAGGGATTGTTTGGATGAATAAGTGAAGAAATCTGAACCAAAATTCATTTAACTCAACGTCTGGTTCGTTGACTTGGGCTGACTCTGGGCTTATAAGTTATAACTCATTAAATATTTGAACTGAGTTTATGTCAATTTCTTCATTAGTTACCAACCGGTCCAACGGCTGATACCATGAGTCCAACAAATATACATATTTAGCAATACTTAGAGAATATAGACTTAAAAATAAATTAATGTTTTATAAAATCAAAACCCTTTGAAAACAAAACCACTAAAACATAACTAATCTCGCAATCAATTAAACCATTTCTTTCATTAATTAACTTTTAAATCAAAGAAATGCTGAAAAAATCCCTAAATCTCATCATCAAAATCGCATTTCAGTTGTTATTTCAATAAATCTTTTCCTCATTTTAGCTAAAAATACTCATAAACTTCAGAAATATTATTAGTATTTCGTATTTACTTAAGATTTAATCTAAAAATTAATTTTTAAGTTATCAATAGTTTCTTCACATTTGTGTTGAACTGATTTATACTGAAGTGTTTTCTTCTTTCATTAAACATACAAATAATTGAAAATTAAATGTTATATAAGCTTTTGTATAAAACCCGTTGAGTTGTTATTCAATAAAACATTTTATTGTTTATCGGAAGCAAATTTTTGTCTAAATTATTTTTCTCATTGAAAATAAACTGCAAAACAAAACACAATTATTAATACAATATTTGTTAAACAACTTTCAAAATAATTATAATCAGGAAATGAAAGTGAATGAAGAGTTAACTTAAGATTTGACTCAAGAATCCAAAAGTCAAGTAATAATACAATAAATTATTTAAATTTTTTAAATCAAAAGTTTATATTTGTTTAGTGTTTAACAAAATCTATTCTTTGCCAACACATCAATCATTGCATACATTATTGTCTTTTAATAACAGACGCGACAGAAGTGTCACAAAATTATATAATTATCACTGAATTATAGCTTTCATTAAAACATTTAATATTCAAATTATTTTTATTGTTCATTGAATTTGCATTACTATTGAAATGTAAGATATTTTTAAAACAAATTGAATACAATTTCACGCAAAACTAATTCTCTTATAAAAAATCATTATTTTAAACCCCTTCCCCTTCCTTAGGCTTTGATTGTGTTTCTCTCTTCAAGTGCTTCAATTTACAAGTATTTAATAATTGATTGATTGTTTCATATAAACAGATATTTTATTAATAATTAATTAGCACTACATTTGACAAATCAATCGATCATTGATTTATTGATATTTATTTATTGTAATTATAATCACCTCATGTTATCATATATAATGTTATTATTATCAAAGATTATTAATAGTAAAATGCTCTTTATCATTTATTAATACTGCAAGAACTGTTTGATATACAGGCCTTTGAGGGCCAGAAGGCAATAATTTAAAACTATATATGCATTGATAGCATAAATGTTATGAACAAAACATGAAAATAATACAAAACTAAGAGATAATGAAAACCAAAATCCAATTTCACTATAATTTGAAATATTTATAAAACAAATGATAAATTATTTTTTGTTATTATTTATAATTTAATTGACACTAAATATGAGTTTTTATTTTTAGTACATTTCAAACAAATGTTTTTCCAAAACCTATAATAAATATTGAAATATATTTATGTTTTAAAACCCAAACGAAGTGTTGAGAAGAATATAAATATTTTACAAATTTCTCATTTCAATTGGTTTTTCAGCAAAAGTTAAACAAAATTATTGTTTCTTTAATTAACTCTTAATTCAATTTATTTGCAAAATATTATTTTTGTTACACTTTTTTAAGTGTTTTTCAAAATGTTTTTGACTTTTATGAGTCATTTATTTTATTTAATTATACAAAATATATATCAATAAATTGCATAACAAATGACACAAACAGTTAATTATTGAAAACTTATGATCAAATCATATGTTTTAAAGAAATCACTTAAAAATTATATCCATTTCTCTAATAATATGTTTTTGAAAACCAAAACTGAAAATTTTAAAATCAAAAATATTTTTGTCAAAACTCTTGTTTACATGCAATGAATGAATTCATAATTCAAAAACTGGCAAATATTTTGACTCAATTAGAGCTTATAGGACCCATTTAGGACCCATTTAGGACCCATTTAAGACTCCTTTAGGACCCTTTGAGGACTCCTTCAGATCCTTGAAATTTTGGGAATTATAATACATTAATAGTTGTCAACATTATTGCAGTGTTTGACTGAAATGTAAATTCCTCTCAATTTATTTTAATGAAATTGATAATAAGTTACCAAGCTATAAATTATACTAAAATTGAAATTATCATGCTTAAAAACTATACACCAATTATATTGTTTTAAAATATATTAATACCAAAAATATTTGTAATCTTATTATTGATTTATAAAACAGTGAATAAATACCTGAACTTTTCCATGGGTTCAATGTTGGCACTGGTCAAAGTCAATTGACTCTGAGTCACGTGATGATTATGGACAGGCATTCCACTTACGTATCAATTGATTTGAATTATGATTTTAAAAACAAAATGTATTTTTTCTGTTATTAAGGTTTGAAGACTTGAATATAAATCAATTGCTTTAAAGCTGAAAAGCAAACACTTTTAGAGTTGAGCACAATATCTACCCGAGTCTTATCAAGTGGTCATAGTATGGATAATATGATAATTTCAAAGTTGTTCTCTTCTTTCAGTAAATCTGTGCTCCAGTGCTAATAAGTGAAAGCAATTGTTAGACGACTGGTTGTGCGGTGCGATCGGCACTCATGTCCTCAATATTTATTTTATTTGCAAATAAAGCAATTCTCGAAACGAGAGAAAAGTTTAGTGATATTTCAGTCAAACTCTATGCCATTGATTGGTTGGACTTCTACTACAACAACCTGTTAGGCAACATCTGGTGCTCTAGCACTGGGTATAGCATTAGGCGCTGCTCTAAACTAGTTATCCCTTTATTACGAAATACAAAGAATATTGTATTGAAAATCGCAAACAAAATCACAGAATAAGAAAATTTCATCTTTTCTTTAGTTTATGTCTTACTTTTGACTGACTTTTCAGTTTTCATATTAAAACAAAATTTTATTTTATTTTATTTCATTTTATTTTTCTCTAAAATTATTGCATAAAATGAAATCAACTTTTATTTCTGAAATGGTTTTTAGCATTCAATAGACATTTTCTTCTTATATTAATGCAAACAAAAAATAAGTTAAGAATTAATGTTAAACTGAAATTGAATTTAAAGTTTATTCAAGACCTAAATTGAAGACCAAATCACAGATAGAGAGCCCAGAGTTCATAACATATAAATTATTATTTTATGGGTCATTGAACTCAAGAATTCTTAGATATTTTGAGTTGTTTTTTACTAAACATTCAATTTTCATGAATAAAATCTTGTTTTCAACAAAATATTGCAATTTTTAATGGATTTGATGAACAGATTTGAGAAACAGATTTGAGAAACACTTTTTGTTAAAAATAAATTTATTTCCTTTTTTAGGAATTTATTTGACATTTCTTATATTAAATAACTTTCCTTGATATCTATACTCACAAGTCAGCA
This sequence comes from Pantelozetes paolii, assembly GCA_034687845.1. NCBI lineage: Eukaryota > Metazoa > Arthropoda > Arachnida > Sarcoptiformes > Oribellidae > Pantelozetes > Pantelozetes paolii. Next base: position 32,613 of record JAQGAT010000166.1, read on the forward strand.
CATGTCATGATTTTTTGTAAAGTTTTTATATTAGATAACCGTTTGATGGATAGGTATTATGATTTCTGGTAGTGTGAGAAGTGTTTTAACAAGATCATTTAGTTATCTTAATTATTTTACAATTAAACCCATTGGCCTCTATTAAGATAGATATTGAAAAGGAAAGTAAGATTTTTATCAATCATTCAATTATTAAATTGATTTTATATAAAATAAAATTATTTTCAATCAATGGTTGAAATACTTTCAATAATTTCTATAATTTTTAAGTTTAGCCTAAATTACAGTAAAATTGTTGTGATTTTAGCAAAAGGTTTAGTTTTTGAAACTTTTTTTTACATAAAAATAGACAAAAAGAAAATTGTGTTTCAATTTATGCATCGATGCTATGATTTAAAACTTATTTGAGTCTCAATTGAATTGCATTTTAATAATAATTATTTCAATTGAAAGTAAAACCAAATTTCCTTTCAATGGCTTGTAATCAAAGAAATTCAATTCAATTGAACTCAATGTTTGGTGTATTGAATGGTTTAATAGAAAATTAGATTCACTTGTTTAGTCGATTTGTATGGAAAGTAATCATGGTAATTTTGAAAAAATAATTTAATCATAGGTTGATTTTAACCCACTATAGTGTACTCCAGTTTAGCTATAATGTACTGATTAGACTAAGAAATGTAAATTATTAACTAGTAAGAAATCTTAGCTTGGTAACATCTTAACCTCATTTTGACGGTAAACAGTTTTAAAAATAATTGAATCAAGGAACTATTAATTGATAAAAACATAAAACCCAATTGAAATCAATGTACAGTATCTCTAATGCAATTAAATGATGATATAATCAATGCAAACAATTTGTAAACACTTTTATGTCTAATAAAATAAAAATCCTTTACTTTTGAACCAAAAATGAAACGAAAAGTCGGTTTCCGTAGAAATGTTTGAAACAAAACGTGACTTCAAGTGAAAGTCAACACAACTTTTCAATTCAATTAACATTTTGTTAATTGTTTTGCACTTTAATCACAATTAAATCATTTTAACCATGAGTTCAGACCAAATGTTCCGGAGACTAATATCCGGATCAAAGTTTAATTACAAGAAGTTTGAAAGAGATGTCAAAAAATTTTCGGTAATTTTTAGACAAAATTTTATTTCAATTTCAAAACAAAATTAAAATTATTTTTCAAATCAATAGTTAATTAAAAGCAATGAAAACAACCGTAGGTTTGATACAAATAGTGGCCAATCGGTGGATGACATGGCATCGGAGGACAAGACAATAGAGATTAAGACAAAAGTGAAGAAAAGTCGTCCAAAAAGTCATAAAAAGATAATTGAATTAAAGGCCGAAAAAGTAAATGAATTAAGAAATAGACATAAAATACATGTCTCGGGAAGTGATGTCAAACAACCGATTGTGTCCTTCAATGACCTCAATATTGATTCAAATGTTATGCAAAACATCCAAAGGTCTGGATATAAGACGCCGACAGCTATTCAGATGCAAACCATTCCTCTAATGTTAGACAAACGAGAGGTCATATGCTGTGCGCCGACGGGCTCTGGAAAGACATTGGCGTTTCTCATACCTATTGTCCAACTTTTGGGTCGACCCGAAAGGTCTGGCTTTAGAGCTGTTATATTAGCGCCGACTCGAGAGTTAGCGAAACAAATACACAGAGAATGCCTTTGGATCTCAAACGGAACGGGACTTCGGGTTCATATCATTAAAAACGTTAATTTAGCCAAAAAGAAGTTCGGATCCAACTCTCCCCTCATGTATGACATACTGGTGACGACACCCAACCGATTGGTTTGGCTCTTAAGACAAGAGCCAAAGGCTATCAATATTGAGAAGTAATTGAATCCAAGTTTTAATTGAAATTAGTTTTCATTTAATTTATATCTTATTTAAGCGTTGAATGGCTTGTCGTCGATGAATGCGATAAACTCTTTGAGACGGGATTTAGGGATCAGTTATCTGTGATATTTCAAAGTTGTAATGAGTCCTCAAAAGCCGTTAAGCGCGCGATGTTTAGCGCCACTCATGACGTAGAGCTGGAAAAGTGGGCAAAACTTAATTTGGATTCAATGGTCACTGTTATAGTCGGCGGTAAAAACAGAGCCGCGGATGTCGTCGACCAGAGCCTCACTTTTGTTGGAGACGAACAGGTATTTCATTGGTTTATATGAATTGGTTTATAAAATATCACTTAATTTTAGGGCAAAATAATAGCTCTTCGAGACCTCATAGCACAGGGATGTGAAGCACCGGTTCTTATATTTGTAGAAAAGATAGAAAAATCGAAACAATTATTTAATGAATTGATTTGTGACGGCATTAATGTAGACGTAATCCATTCCGACCGCTCTCAACAGCAAAGGGATGCTATCGTCCGGTCCTTTAGAGAGGGAAAGATATGGTTTCTGATATGCACTGAACTGATGGGTCGGGGAATCGACTTTAAAGGCGTTAATTTGGTTATCAATTATGACTTCCCTTCGTCTGCCATCTCTTATATCCATAGAATCGGTATTTAAAACAAAATAATGTTTTTATTTATATTTATTTGTTATCAATCATAGGTCGCACCGGAAGGGCCGGACGTAAGGGAAAAGCGGTGACATTTTTCACAGAAAAAGATTCTGAAAATTTACGTTCAATCGCTAACGTAATGAAGAGGTCTGGGTGTGATATCCCGGCCTTTATGCTACAAATCAACAAAAAGTTTGTGTTTTATCTCATATTTCGTTCAAATATTTATTTATTTTTTATTTAATTACAGAAAAGATAAGAAAAAAAGAAAACGTTTTTACGAAACGAAAAATAAATCAAAAACTAATGAAAAGAAACGAAAAAACAAAACAAAAATAAGTGAAGAAAACGATTCATAAGTTTAATGAATAAAAACTACATTTTATTCCCTGAAAATAATTTTCAACTCATTTATACCCCTGACTATGAAATTACAAATTTATTGTCTCCAAACCTAATCAAACCTTTGAGTTGAACCGTTCCTATGAATTGCGCCGATAGTTGACTCCGATTTGTATTCTTGTCGTAAATGTCATCAAATATTTCTCTCACGAAGTAATTCCAAAAAGCGTTGAATTCAGTTCTGAATCCTTTCATTATTTGCGAGTTTTGGGACACAAATCTCAAATAATATGGATTTTGTTGTGAATATGGGAACCAATTGTTGCCAAACATCTGGTAATTAATTATTTGACTCTTTTCGGCAAATCTTCCGTATTTTGCAAAATATCCAAAGTATTGGCAAACAGTTCTGATGACCGGCTCATCATAACTGGAGGTCTGGTTAGTGTCATATAGGGTTGGGAACAGATAGAAGATATCATCCATATGTGTCACTCCGTATTGGTTTCGATGTATTATTTGTGAACCGTTTTGTTGAAGTGTTCCGAAGGTTTTCAGACCCATGTGTTCAATGACATAGAGATATGTCGTCTTCGTGTGCATGGAATGCAAGTCCAACAACAAGTTGACAGCCGATCCGTACAGATAGTCTCCTATGGCCTGGCATTCAAAATATTGATATTAATCAGAATTAAAGTATTGTTTAATAATCACTGTTTTGTTCAATACTGACATCAATGAGGGTTTGGTCTTCTTTCTGGCGATTAAACCAATCGTTGTCTTGGTTTTGGTTTTGATTGAAAGGAAAGGTGTTTTTATTGACAAATTGATTGAAAACACTATTTGTTTCATTAAATCTCTTGAAATAATACCATTGAATAGATTTTGTCAATACTTTTGTGTAAAAGTCATTGAAATTGTATTTTGAGAACAAGTACTCAGTTTTATCGCTTAGAGACCAGTCTTTCAGTGTATCGTAATCTCTGAAGAAGTCAAGTGAACCCTCATTGAGCACAAGTCCGGCCACTAGTGGTGTCTTCCAGTAGTTGCCCGAACGGAACAGTCGTATCGGTTGGTCCACTATTAGAGGCGACGAAACATTTGTGTCGATAACCGGACCAAAAGTGAATTGAAATGTGTTTGAGTAAAGACCCGGAAGTCTTGACGCAGACATCAATTCGTTGACTGATTTTATTCGCAAACATTGAATCAATTTTTGCGACAAATTGTGTAAATTGTTATCAAATCCTGAATATTTAAAATCACAGTTCAATGCTTGACTAAAATCTAACGCCATTTGAATGTCCGGTAGTTTAACAGCGTTTGGTGTGAATACCGAACCACTGATTATCATAACGTTATGAAAGAGACCCCAAGACTGGGGACTAATCATAAGTATTGAAACAGAAATAGCGCCCGAATTGTGACCAAAAAGTGTAATATTTTCAGCATTTCCTCCAAAGTGTCTGATGTTATCATAAATCCATTTCAGAGCTAAGATCTGATCCCTAATTCCAAAATTTCCAGCACTTGACTCATCACCAGTGCTTAGAAAGCCTTCAAAGCAAATAAAATTACAAATGTTGGACAGGTATTCAATTATTTACCCAAAACTCCTAATCTATAGTTAATTGTGACTAAAATGACATCATTGTCGAGCAAATACTGGGGCGGATAGAAGTCCTTTCCACTATACATATACTCTCCTCCGTGTATGTAAAACATCACTGGATATCCATTCAATGGTTTCTATCATCAAAACAATTGTTTGCTTTTTTAGTTTTAATTAATTCACAAATCCATTGAAAATGTTTGAAAAGTTTCACTCCTTTTATGACTTACTGTAGAAATGGGAACAAATATATTGAGATAAAGACAGTCCTCGTCCTCACGGATGGGTTCACTCAGTTTGTAATTAAACCTTTGGTACACTTGTGGACACATCACCCGATTATTTGTTACATCTTTTTCTGTGGTCCAGACATCCATAGGTTGTGGTGGCTGTCAATCAACTTATAAATCATTTTACAATACAATCAACTATTGATACAAACCCTGAATCTATTGACACCAAGGGGTGGGTTGGCGTAAGGAATGCCTATAAAAGCATTAATAGGTTTTTGATTGAACTTCGAATTAAATTCATATCTTTTTCCCCTTAAAGGACCCGAATTAGTGATGATATTAATTGAGTCCAACTGAGCGCTACTTATTGTCAAAAGTATTAAAACTAAAGAAAATATTTTAATCATTATTTCATTCGTTATTCTCTTCTCTTCTCTCACTTTATAACTAATGAAAAGTCGTTCAAAACTTTTGTTTCCGAGAAACCAAACACTCAATTGTTTTTATAGTCATTTAATATTAGATTAAAATTTAGTAAATATTTGATTAAATAAATGTTAATTTTTAGACCCCTTTCCCCCTCTTTGTACACAATTCGTATCAATACCTGACAGAAAGGAACGGCATTTCAGAAGTTTCCAAAGTTTTTCATTTTTATTTAAATCACATCTTTTGATCTGAGAATCGATACTTCAATCCAATAATGAACTGAACTTTTAATAAAATATTTAAAAATTCAAAACAAATTAAACGAAAAATTATTTCAGTTTAAATACAATTGTGTTTTAAATGGCTTTCATTTGTCATTATTTTTGTTGTTGTTGTTATAAACAGAAGAATAAAACCAAAAAAGATGTCAAAAATAAGATAATGACTGAACAGAAGAGGAAAACATTACATGACATTAATCTGATATCCCGACCCGAAACTGACGCCTGGGCTCACACTTCAGACCCATTGAATGTGGAATCAAAGGAAATGACTGATGAATATATGGTTTCCGAAGAATATGTCGACGAAAAGGCTGTTCTGGAGCACAAGGGGTATAAAATTGAAAACATAGGGAGTATAGGACATGGGGGTAATGCAACCGTTCATAAGACAGTTCATCTCAAGTCTGGGCTAATGATTGCCTGCAAACAGATTACAATACACGGGTATTTGAAAGACAAGGAAAGGGATGAGTTTTTTAAAGATTTGAAAAGTGAATTATATGTTTTACAAAAGATAAAGCACCCGCACGTCATCCAACTCATTGACCACTTCATTATAACATACAGTGCTCTCAATCAAAAGAAACTCTATATTATGATGAGATATGCTTCGGGAGGTGACCTCTCAAAAGAGTGCGCCGAAAGCGGACCGTTTGATGAATTGAAGTGTAAGCTATGGTTGGCTCAGATATTAAGTGCAATGGTATTTATGCACAGTAAGGGTATAGCGCACAGGGATCTCAAACTTGCAAACGTTTTATTGGATGAATTCAAAGAGGTTTTGATCACTGATTTTGGTTTCAGTCGACTCATAGGCAAAGGAAAAGACAAAATACTTATATCTAAAACCCTGTGCGGAACCGAACCCTTTATGGCACCCGAACTCCTGGACCTCTATCTAAACAAAGCGAGTGGTGGTTATAATGCCTTTGAAGTGGATGTCTGGGCTATCGGTATAATACTCTTCAAGTTATTTACTAAAGAATACCCCTTTCCTCCCGAAAAAAGGGGTTTAAAGAGAATGTTAAAAAAGAAGTGGAAAATAAATAATACTTTGAATTCAAGCAATGATTTGAAAAGCTTTTTGAAGAAAACTTTTGAACCCAACCCTCAATTGAGAGCCAAAATGTCTGAACTCTCGACTCATAAATGGATTTTTGATGTCTTCAGAGAAGTCGATGAAATGTCTTCACGAAAGATAGCAAACAATGATATCTTTATAATTCCTAAAAAACCCTGAATTTATCGCAATTATATATAAAACATATTTTTCGCCCCTTTTTTGGTGTTTTAAATAATAATTACTTTTTATTTCAATAAATTTTAAAAACATTAAAAAAATAAATAATTTATTCATTCATTGCTTTCAATCGATTCAAAGACTATGAGATTCTGTCCTCTGACGGCAGCGATGGTATCGCCGGTGCAGTTGAAGCTGACAATAGATAAGACCCCAGGATTGCCGTCGGAAACACTGCCAATCGTTTGACCGCTTTTAACATCGATTACATCAATAGGTTGTGGTCTCTCGTAGTTGTGTTCACCCCTTAAAGGGTTAGAACTATGTCTTCCGATAATAAAGAAATCACTCATTGGATGCCATTTAGTCTTCAAAAGACAAAACCTTTGTGTTTGTTCGTGACTGTGGTTAATACAACTGTCCGGTTGCCAATCCGGTCCCCTATAGACCACTATTTCGTCCAAACAATTGGTTATCAAAAGCGTTGATCCGTTTGTCAGTGAAAAAGTGGAGGAATTTAATGAATGTCTTTGTCTTATAGTCATCACTGGTTTACAGCACTTATGGCTAATCATTCTGATGTCCCATAACTTTGCGGTGCAATCAATGGATGCCGTAATCAATAGATTTGTATTGAATTTATTGAACTCAATGTGTATTACGTTTGAGGTATGGATCGGAAGACACAGACCTTTAGCCGATTCACTGCAATCAGTCAAATGAATGCGTCCTTTGCTGTCACCGGCGGTCAACAGTCGATGCGATGGACAGACGTCTAGACATGAAAATCGGGTACTATTTGGACATCAATTGCTTTAAACTGTTTTCAACTCAAAGTCATACAAACCTTGACATAAAGTCTTCGCAATTATAACAGTCTTTAAGTATTATGTCTTCTCTTCCGTCGAGTCTTTGTTTAATCAGTTTTCCAGAGGAGGAAGAAGTGAAGAACCAATTGGTGTCCAACGGATCAAACTTTATGTCAGTTATCTGTTGTCCGCGACCTCTGCCACGACTGCAATGTCTCACTGATCGGGAGTAGAGGTCAACGCAAGACACGTCTCCTCCGCGGGAACCGATCAGAAGGTAATTGTGTTTTGGATGCCATTCAAGTGATGACAACATTTTGCTGAAGACGTGTTCATAGCTATGAGTTGAGACCATATTTGGCACAAAAGAGCTCTGAATCAACATCTGATCCAAAGACCTCTGTTTCAGACATTGGGTATCAATTGATCCGTTCCTAAGATCTAACCATTTCTTCACAACATTTATCCTTTCATTCATTTGTTTTCAATTCATTCATAAATAATGTTTAATATTATGACAAATATTATGTGTTTTTCAATTGAATTGATGTTAAAAATGGCAAAAAAGGGGCGAATTTTGAGGAATAATTAATGTTTGGCTGAACTTTGCTAGTTTACTCTTGGATAGAATATTCTACAATGTGTGCATGGTGCTAATATGTACAAGGGCAGTTTCTAGAGTCCGCATCTTAAGCACAACTATTCCCTAACCTGACGACACTTACAGTATATTAATTGAGTTATCATTTGACTATTCCTCCACTTCTTCTGCACAACTCTGGAATCTATTAACCCTTCCCTATCTTTCATTATGCTGCAGTGATTTCACCTTGCACATACATAACCTATTAGACCCTAACCGTTAGACGCTAACCACAACAGCTTTGGCTAATATTGATTGCATTACAAAACGATTAACACCTACTCTGAACACAATTACAATGCAGTATAAAAGCTTAAGTGAGAGCACAGGTATGCAAAAACAGTAATTAATACAATGTTTGTGAAATAAAACTTCAATTGATTTGAAATTATATTTAATTTTAATAAAAGATATAATTATTTGGAATTTGAATAACATTTAGATATATATTGAAAATAAAATGAAAATAACATTTAAATCATTAAATATTTGACAAAACAGTGAAATGTTGTCCAAAATTATGACAAAATAATTGAATGATAAAAAAGTGAATTATATTTAAAGCCATTAAAAGAGAAAATGTTTTATCGTTTGTAATAAAACATTCATTTCTTTCAATACTTTCATTACTTTTACAGCAATTTATTGATAAAAATAACAAAACATTAATAAAAAGTATTCAAAAAATATTTGACAGAAAAACGGTTTAAATATTAAATAATTCACTAAATATTGAATAAAAAGTTTCAAATCCTATCACAAAATCATTTCAATTGTTTGATTCACTAATACTCAACAGCACTGACCTAACCGTCCACATGAAGGCCACAAAGCCGACAATGACCACAACGTTGGCCAAAGCATTGCCTAAATAGCCGTTCTCTGGATTAGCTCTCAAACCAGATCTCAAGGAATTACTCAATTCTGTAACCCTTCCGCTGACACTGTTTAGAGACTCAAGTGATTGACGTTTTTGTAAAATATCTTTAATTTCCTGTAAATATAATTCAATTAAAAATGGTATCAAAGGGTGGAAAGGGATGTAAGGGATGGGAGGGTCAGACCTGCACCACATCTGTGAAGAGTTCGACAAACACTTTGTTTTTAAGGTTATATTCGAGGCTTTGTTGAGCCAATAGTTTCTTCTCATAGTCTGTGGTTTCAATTGAACCCATCGTTGGGTTCTTCTCACACATGAAGGACAACAGACCCGTCAGTATTGTGGAGACACTCCACGCGGGGTTCCAACTGTCGGGATGGAAGTCACTGATGGACAGACATAACCTTACGTTGCATTTGAACCGTCCGTTTGGAGTCAACATATAAATGGCCGGCGGTTTGAACGGGAATTCCGACGGGAACTGCAGTTTCCCGTGATATATACCACCGACATATGGCGTCCCTTCCGGTCCCCGAACCACATAATGCCTGAAATGGTATAAAAAGGGTTTCAATTGAATCCAAAGATAACCTAATTATCAATCGTTGAGACCATTCAAGGATATTGTTGTGCAGGGGATGGGCCGACACATACGGCACCGGGTCTTTCAAAATACGCAAATAGTCTTGTTTTAGACGCTGAGTGGCTGTCGTTCCCTTCAGATTGCGTCTAACCGTATGACCACTCACTGCCGATCCCGACATAACTGTCCACTTCTTTAACCAATCGTTGATATATTTTGGACTCAATTTAATGTTTTGGACAAACAATGGGTCAATAGGTCCGGGGTTTCAATCAATTCAATGGCTTTTTTGGGATTAAATGAAATCCAAATGAAAACAAATGTCTAAACAATCGATGATTTGTTTTGTCATTAAATAACATAACATTTAATGCGATATTTGATTGCAGTTCACAAGAGATGGCAATACGTGTCAGACCTGTCGTACTTGTCATACATCCAGTGCTTTAAGCCTTAAACCAAATGTTGAATACTTTTCATTGAATTTTCATTAAATATTTAAACCAAAACTACATTTAATATAAAAATGAATTGACATTGGTCACATGTATGTGCACTGTTATTGCTGACTACCCCCTCCCCCACCCACTGCCTACTCCTTAGTGTAGTTTCACTAACTTGAAGAGAGGTTATTAAACCTTTGCCATCAATCCCTTCCTCCCATCCCTTCCCTCTGCCTATGGAATGAATATTCTGTTATATATTATAGAAAATATTTAAAGCATTAAAAAATTGATTAAATTTTCAATTCTTAGACATATTTTGAGATTTTATAGAGTTTTTGAGTCTTTGAGTGAATTTCTTATGAATACAACAAATATATAACAAAAATGAGGAAAAACTCATCAATTCTTTCAATTCTTGTGGTTTTGAAAAATGAAAAAATATATTTTAAAGAAGAAAAGTATTTTTGAAATGTTTTTGTGATTTGATTTATTAAAAGTAAAAAACAAATGCAAAACACTTTACAAAGCATTGAATTCAAAAATAAAAATAAATAATAAATGATATTCTGATTCAGTATTACTTCAGTTCAGTAGTGGTTGTCGTCTATTCTCTCACAAAAATCTAAACATATTTTGTATAACAAGTCTTTGGGAAGAGTTTGAGTTCAAAACAACTCAGAACTGATTTGAATGAAAAATCGTTTTCGTTAAGCAATAAGAAAAAAAAGTGAAACTTATTGTGAAGTGTATTCACTCGTAGATCCCAATCCTTGCTTTCCTTTCTCTCCTTTTCTTTCAAATTTAAAATTTACTGCAAATCTAGAAATCAAAGCAAAAAACAAACTGTTATTCAGTTCTCCAGGGTTTCACTGAAAGTACAAATAATAGACTTTAAACAAAAATTGAGAGAAATTTTAAATTAAATTTATATTTTATCACATTTTTCTGGATTTGTTTAAATCTAAACCTGATTTTCATTCAATAAAATTTGAATTTCTTTAACAACTATTCAAACAAATCGCTAAAGAAATACAAGAAATTGTTTTATTCACAAACAAAACAAAAATCATTTGAATTAATATCAAAAACAAACACTGATTTGAATAACAAATAAATTAATGAAAACATAATTTTCTTCTAAAAGTATTGAAGTTTTGGTTTCAATTATATAAATAACTAATTGTATTGATATTGCAATAAATCTGAAGACTTGAGGATTGGATGAAAAATTGCATTTAATATATATAACTGTAAATTATATTGAAGTGCAGGAAATGGTTTTGAATTGTATTGAAGTCTATGTATACGTCCGGCAAATAAATTGCACTTATATTTGGCTTTTGGACGACCAGTACATAAAAAATAGATTACTTTCAATATTGCTTCTAAACTAATACTACTTGTGCTGAGTTTAGCCAATCATAGCATTACCCAGGATTACATCATTTGGCAAACCTATGGTTCCCCTTATATTTTGGTCACATTTTGATAGTGAATGCACTGTTGTGTAACAAATTTTATTTATTTCTTCTATACTTAAAATGAATTTCTTTTGAGAGAGAAAACAAATATTCGTTTAAATCCTATTCCAAGGCTTTAGTGATTGAAACTCTTGTGATAAATGATTTGCTTTAGTCTTTGTGTTGGCCTTTGTGTTAGTCTTTTCAATAAAAGATTCAATTTTTAAATTTTTATTTACAATATATTTCTGAACAGAATATTCTGCACAACCATTGAGTCCATTGAAACTCATTTCACATAAAATTGAATTTTTTAAGAATAAAAATGATTTCGATTTTCACCGAAAAAGTAATAAATTTCTCAATTTTACTGAAAATAATGTTCAGATTTTATACCAAAATATTGCAAACCTTTGCAAAAATTATGTTTTCTTTCTGTAAATGTCTAAACATTGAAATCATTGAACTTTTTTGTGGAAATCTATTTGTTTTTATTGAAATATTTCAATATATTTTGTATATATTTTATATTCTTTGAATTAAACCCAAAATTATTACTGATTTTGATATTATTTGTTATGAATTAAACACTTATAATAAACAAATTGCAAAAATATATTAAATTAATAAACAAATAAATATTTAATATTTCAATGGATTTAAAATATATTCTGATTTTGGATTTTAATTTGAAATTTGCCAAAAATAACATCAAAACAATTGAATTGAATGAAAGCACAAAACAGTACAAAAAGACATTGATTTTTGTGCACTTAATCCAAATTAACTCAAAACTCATTTAAGAGATTGATTTCATTTGCAATTGAATTGATTAATAAATAAAATCAAAATTAAGTGAAAATTATTACTCAAATGAAAACATTGTTTGAATTTATTTCTCAATCTATGAAATTGAAAAATAAGTTTATATTAAATAAGAGTTATTTTGACACAAAAATCATTTAAAGTTATTGCAATTGTATTCACAGGGGATAGGAATGGGAGAAAGAATTGGTACAAAATGAGGAACAAAAGGAAACTTTGGATTCAATACAAAGATATATTGAAATAACAGAGATTTCAGGCTATCCTTCCTTTTGCTCACTGTTTGTCTGAATCGAGACATTGAATGGTTGTTCCCAAACGTGTAATAAATGACCAAAAACTGCAATCTCATCGACCACTAATGAAATGCTACCTGAGCCTATGGCCTTCCACTGCCTATGCTTTTTCATGTGAACTATACTGCTATTTGCGACAATCCATCCATCGGTTGGACAGCTGTGTCTGAAACCGATGTTTAACACAATATAAAAATATGATAACACTATTGACTATCGAAAGGGAATTACTGTTTATTTTATTAAACAATTTATTTATATTAAAGTTTTTGAACTTATTTTTTGCTTTCAAAGAAAACTTTGAAATTTAAGTTTAACTGAAAATTTGTTTCAATTTCCAGATCTAATAACAAATAAATATTTATTTAAACGAATGAAAGAGAAAAACAAATATTTAAAGGATTAGACGATTGATAGTAAAAATGCTTTAATTTAGTGGAAATACTGTTGAAAAAAGTTTAATCTCTATTTCAACAGAATATTCTCTTTTCATATCACATATAATACTAAAACTATTTCTCATAAAATTCTTTGCCATCAAAAACAATATAACTGTTTGTTCAGTGAAAACATTCAATATATTCAATGATGTTTAAGGGATAGTGTATGCCATCAAACACTCGACATATCGCCAGCTCTTGTGTCCAGAGTTTGGATGCTATTCCAGAAATTATTGGACACAAACTTAATGTCCAAAAACGAGTCCTTTTATGCGATTTGTTTCTCTGATTAGAGCTTTACTAATGTCTTGCATAACAGCAATAATAGCCATACGAATGAAAGGATCACTTTCTGGTGGACTAACGGCAAAGAAAACTACTCATAAAATAAACGGCAAAAGTATGTGATTGTAAACATTGTGAGCATTGAAATACATTTATCGCACTTTTATATTGATATTACTTTCCAACTCCTAAACCCATTGCTATTTCATATAATATGTGTCTTTCCTTTCTGAGCCATAAATATATATATATTTTAATATTTTATTTTATTATATCTAATGAAATGAGATATTCTTAGACTTGAATTGTCATGAATTGATATTTTATAAACATTTACTGACTTTTAAAGACATTTAAGTCGACATTATTTCATGATTTGTTAGAGTTTTCAATGAATTTTTCTCATATTTATGAAGACTTTGGCAAAAAAAAGTGAAATTCATTTTTGAGATAAAATTGAAAAACTTTTGCATTAAATTTAATTCACTATAAAATTGAATAAATTTTATTTAAAAGCATTAAAAATATTTGAATTCATTTCAGTTTTAGCGAAGAGTTTATAATTTATTGAATAAAAGTTAAGTCACTTTAAAGACTAATGTATTAATAATATTATAGATATTAATGAATTCAAATGTAGTTTTAAATTCAAAAAAAAATCATAAATATTTAAATATAACGAGAATTTAATAAAATTTATGTACTTTTCATAACAACAGCAAAGTTTTGCCAAAAGTTTGTAAAAGTCATCAAATATTCAAATAATTTATTTATTTTCAAAAAATAACTCATTTATTAATTAATTCAATGATTTAGTCATCAATTTTAGTCACTATTAGTGGATAAATATTATATATTTATAAATCCTATCAAATGTTATTAATATTTGAGTTTGTTTGAAGTGAATTATATATGTTGAGCCAAATATAAGAAATATGAACCTGGTAGTGTATTAGGTCTACAAAATTTTAGAAAATGATAGGCTTTCACCATAAGATGTATTTCTTTATACCCCTGTCTTGTATTGAATTAAGTGTTTGATCGACGAAACTAATGAATAAAAATAATTTATAAGAAAAGTGAACCGGAATTACACTTATTCTCAAAATTGATTGAATCATAGAATCAAATAAAATATTGGATTTTTTATTGAAGTTATAATTAAAGCCATTATTGATGACAATATGAGACAATATCTACGATTGTCTGCAACTAATGTAACGTCAAATCAATTATTTCTCTCTTTTATCCAATTATTTCCAATCTATCGGTCTTTTAATCTCTCAAACCCTAACCGATAATAAAAATCAAATCATTTTTCAACAAATTAAAAGTTATTGTCCAATCATTTAGACATCAATTGTTGTAAAGTTCATAAAATAACAAAAAATATTTTAAATTATAGAGGAATAGTAAATCTTTGAGAGATTTTATGACAGATTTTTCAAAAATCTCTTATTTATGTTAAATTGATATCAAATCAAGTGATGAACAAATTGAACACAAATTATAACCAATTCTTAACAAAAGTGTAATTTATTTGTAACAAAAATCAATAGTAAATTCATTTTATTATTTAAAGTCTTGTATAAAATATTTTGAAATAACATTATTTACTGTCGAAAGGATTGAAAATAATTTCAATTTTGAGCACTCAATACAGAAATCAATTTTGACTCAATGCCTACAATTGTTAGGGGAATGGGAGCTAAGATTATTCAGTTGTGACTTCACTTACAATATTACCCATTCATTCAAATCAATATTTGACTTTCAAATTAATATTCTGTCGTATATTTTAATCCAAACCCCCTTTGAGTTTGAGTTATTTGAAAGTATATTCAGAGTCAAACAAAAATGATTATGAATTTCACGAAACAATAATTTTTGGTCAAACAGTGGAAACACTGGAAATAAAGTATACAATCAGTGAAGTGTGAAAATATATAACAAAGATCATTTATCATTAATCGCTTATTTGACTGAATGGCACACAAATAAATTCATGCAATCATTCACTTCTGGATCCTTTTGTCTTATCATTGAATTGCAGACACTATTTAATAGACAAATAAACTTAATGTCAAAAACACTTTTTCCTTGACTTTCAATGACAGCAATAATAATATAAGAATAAAAAAGGCTTTAAATGAAAGCAAACAATAATAATATGAAACATAAGACTCGACTTTCAATTCAATTCAATTCATATTCATTTTTATCTCTGAATCAAATCAAACACAAGAATAAAAAATAAATTATTTTTTCTTACTTTTAATAACATTAAGTGAAAACAAAATTACTTAAGAGTTTAAGAGTCACCTAGCACAAATATTTAGCCACAATGGGTTTAATTATTGAACCGATATTTGCACCCAAACATAAGGATCCGCTCAAAAATCGTAATTATGGCAAACCATGCAATCGTGGAAATGTTGCAAACAGTATGCTCTGGAACACCTACAAAGCACTGGTGAAGGGCAGCATGATTTTGCATGCCAAGGCATTTGCCCTGATGCTTTTAAGTAAAAATAAAATATTTAAATAAAATTGTTTAATTTTCATTTACTTAAGTGACTGTCTGAAAGATTATATGAAAGGCAGGGAAGGGAAGGGAAGTGAAAAAGGTTTTTATAAAAACAGAAATTTTTTCTTTCATTTAGTGTTTCCTCTTTAGAGTCCATAAGATTTTGTACTCAAAATGAAATGAGAAATCATTTCCCAAACGAATTGAATGCCAGAAATGGATATCAAAAATAGTTTTTCCTTTTTTTCACTCAAAAGATGAAGTGATATAACAAACAGAGAAAATGAATGTCCACTAAAAACCAGAACAATTTGGGAATAGATGTGTTGGGAAGACCTCCCACTGTAACCACTACTGGCCACTGATCTCAAGTTTGACTCATTGTTGATGTCATGAAGATATGTGTCTTTCAGATGAGAGACAATTTGTTTCACTACACGATTCAGTCCTACCGTTAAGTCAGTGTTTGTCATCATATCTGTAATAGTGTTGAACTGAAACCATAATCAGCTAAATATAAGTTAGGACTCAAAGCACCGGAGCTTTGATAACAACTTTTTATCTCATTTATAGAAATATTACTGAAATTAATGAATGCTTTCAAACAAACAATGATTTCTTTATTATCTTTAGATTTGTTTTTCATTAATTATCCTAAAACTGACTCAAATGTCTCACATTGCCTGCCATTGACTACCAGTGCTCCGAAGCGTCTCAAGCGCTGCACAATTAGTCTTATCTCTGTTGACAAAAGTCTTCAGTTAGGGCTCAAAACTGTTTATTATTAATTGGATTAAATTAATTAACAATTTATTGCAAATGCCTTTCAAAACACTATTAATATATGAGTGAAACGTCTTTAACATTACAATAGGCCATTTACTTCCTAGGTTGATCTTGTTGAATACTAGGTGTCAGTGTAAGTTAGCTGGGGGCATTACAATCATGTGTATCTGTGTTTATGAATAGCTCCTTAGATACAAAAGAGTTATAAAAAACGTTATTGTTTTCAATAATAAATGAATTGAAAATCAATTTATTGTTTTCAATGTTATTTATTGTTTGAAGTAAATGAAGTAAACAAAAACACATGCTTTTAATTTATTCATGTATTCCAGGTTATATTATTTATTTATTTCCACTAGATCGCGTTGATTTTTTGAAATTCTGAATTTTTTCTCAGAAGTAAATGGTCTATTGAATATTAAACATTTGATTATTGATAAGACTTTGTGAACACATTTGTCTTATAAATCGCATTCACTCTCAATATATAAATCATATTTTATGTAAGCATTCATTCATTTTATAACAAATTATTGGCGACTCATATCCGGCGGTTCATAAAAAGTATAGTTTCAGTCAATTGAGAAGATTATTGAAGGGATGGCACGAAATCTTATGAGCATTTAGTGATGCGATGCCAACATATGAATAGGAAGAGGATATGAGTGTAAGAAAGCATTGAAGCAATACTTGAAAAATCATTTGTTCATTAAATGGCAAACTTGTACACAATTCAGAGCACATCACAATCTACTAGTCCTCACCAACGATATGGTGTGAGACTTATATCAATATTGGTTTTTGTTTTACTATTCTTATGTCCCACGCGTTTGGAATCATAAATCAGTCCTTCCTTTCATTCACTCCTATTTTGACTCTAATTTAAAAGATTGGGTTTTACACCAAAATGATTGTCTCAACACAGCTTATAAGGGATAGCAAAACTGGTCCCCGTAGTCCTATCAGTGCCAATCCAGCACTGGTATATCGGCAACAATAATGCAATCACTTTTAATAAGGCATACAAACAGTTCTTATTATAACAACAAATATAAATACATTCACTTATTTTGCAAATATATTGACATTCAAGTGCTGCCAAAGACAAAGTAGTATAGTTACTGGTCCTCTCTCTCTCTCTCTCTCTCTCTCTCTCTC